>PVJS01000150.1:0-164142 GCA_004027185.1 Glis glis | reverse complement strand
AGAGAGAGAGAGAGAGAGATTATGAAAACATTATTCTACACTTGACCCAGAAAAATATTTTGGCTTTCTTTGAAAAATTGCATGATTAATAATGATAATAAAAGGAAATGGAGGAAAGGGAAGAAATAAAGGTCAAGAAAAATTGTAAAGAAAGAAAAGAAACATAAAAAGAATAAAAATATAAGAGAAAAAAGGAAAGAAAATATCAAGGACAAATGAAAAGAAAGAGATGGGATAACGAAAAAAGAAGGAAGAAACAAGAGAGACAGCAGGATAGAGGAGAGATGGAGAAAAAAAGTAAAAAACAGAAATCAGAAGGAAGAAATGCAAGGTACTTCTATTTCCTTCAATATGCTGAACTAAATAGCTAGAAATTTACTCTTAAAATTATATATATATATATATATATATATATATATATACATACACACGTGTGTGTGTGTGTGTGTGTGTGTGTGTTCATTTAATGAGTAATTGATATGGCAATAAAGTTAGGAAAATCCTTAGAGTCCCTGAATTGAGAGGGTGAGTGTTGAAGCTGAAGTTTTCACTAAAACATCTGTCAGTTCCTGGTGGCCTGTGGGAACAGGGCATAGGAGAAAAAGCACAGGGCTCACACAGGGTGAGTGAGGTCAGAGACCTCCATATAAAGTGAGACCCCCTGAAAGGTGACGCTCTTAGTGGACAAAATACAGAACAAAGAAAACAAAATCCCCATAGAGGCAGACAATAAAGAAATTTGCCTACCTCAGACTTGCCTCAGGTAGAAGGAAATAAAAGTTCTTTCCTGAAATTTCAACCAGAATAATGATTTTGAGCCGAAATTCTGTGTGATGAAAAAATATTTTAAATATTATCAGGCTGGAAAAGCCTCTAAATATGTCACAGAAGCAAATACAATTCTTTGTAGAGTAACACACAGTAATTAAACCCAGACTTTAGTGAATTCCTAAGGATAAAATTCTAAGGCACCTTGAGTTAAAAAAATTGCTAAACATGAAGATATGGAACACTGTGAGTCAGAGGCAGAAGAAACAATAGACTACAGAATTATACCTACAAAGACTGGATATGTTAGGACAATAAAAAACCAATACAAAATAACTTTAAAGGTTAAAAATGAGGGCTAAGAAAAACAGGGTAAGGAACAAAAATTTTTCGGAAATAGCTAGAAATCACTTTTTGAAATCCAAACATTTAGAAACAAATTAGAAATCAATGACAGATTAAACAGCCTATTAGACACAGCTGAAAAGAAACGTGTGTAGTGAATAACAGGACTGAAGAAATAACTAGAATGCAACTCAAGAGATACCAAAATAGAAAAATATGCAATAGAAATCAGTAGTCATAAAGCATGAATTGATAAGTTTGAGTTACACATAACCAGAGTTGCAGAAGGAGATAATAGTAAGAGACAATATTTTTAAGGGATTATGCCTGAAACTTTTCCAGAATTTATTAAACTCATGAATTTTCAGATTCAGAAACCCCAAGCAAAATAAATACAAACAAATCTTCACCTGCACTGTAGTGAGACTGTATGCAGAACATCAATTTAAAGAGATGATCTTAAAAGTACCTATACTCCAAAACAAAACCAAACAAAACAAAACTGCAGGTAGACAGTAAAAAAAAAGAACAGATTACTTTCGAAGTTAGATCAGTTAGATAAAAAATAGATAAATAAATAGATAAATCAGTTAGATAAAAAACCGATTTCTCAGCCGGGCGTGGTGGCGCACGCTTGTAATCCCAGTACTTTGGGAGGCGGAGACCGGAGGATCTGGGTTTGCAGTCAGCCTCAGCTCTCTGTCTCTCTCTCTCTCTCTCTCTCTCTCTCTCTCTCTCCCCCTCTCTCTACTTAGTGAGGTCCTCCGCAACTTCATGAGACCTGGTTTCAAAATAAAGTATAAAAAATAGGGCCGGGGGCGTAGCGCGGAGGTAGAACGCCCCTGTGTTCAATCCCTGGTACCGCAAAAAAAAAAAAATGATTTCTCAACAATTAAAGGCAGACTATAGAATAATACATCAAAATGATGAAATAAAATAATCATCAATTTATAAATGTATACCTGGGAAAGTTATCTTTTAACAGTAAAGTAAAATTTAATTTAAAAAAGAAAAATTTTCAGACAAACTAAAGGAATTAACTTCTTTACTGAAGGAACTACTAAAGCAAGTACATCAGGAAAAAGGAAAATTATCCCAAAGAAAGGTCTGAAATAGAAGAAATACTCTTAGAAAAGAAAATAACATGGCTAAATCTCAACAATTATTACATGAGACAATAATAATATCTAACTCATAGGATTACCTTTTAAATGAGCTAAATTCCTTCATACAAAATTAAAAAAAAACACTGTAAGGTTGAAAGTAGCAGGAAAGAAAAAAATATACCAGGCAAATACTAACAAAAAAATCTGTCATAACTATATTAATTTTAAATAGAATGGGAAAATAATACAAAGGATAATGAAAGCCACTCGGTAATTTTTAGATGTTTTAAAAAAACAAGAAGGAATAAAGACTCTAAACATATGTGAACCTAAGAAAACAAGTTCAAAATATATAAGGAGGAATTGATAAAGTCACTTGACCACAAATGGAATGTGGGTTGTCAACAGTGGACAATACAACCCTTTCCTAACATGTGAGGAACATTTGAAAGGCAATGAGAAGACACTGAGTGTACCCAACACTTATGAAAAACTAGGAGAAGTGCAAAGATCATTAACATCTCTTCCTGAGTCCTAATACTTTCCCTAAATACTAGCAAGCTTGAACCAATTCTAAGGAATTCCTTCATAGAATCTCAGGATAGAAAGACTTTAGAGTCACCTACTCCAACCCTCTGTCTACTATAAAGGTCTCCACAACATTTTCGTAAAGCCTGACTTTATCTTTATTTCTTTAACAATGGGGAACTGTGTGCTCCCTGGACATCCCTCGAGACCTTCCCATCCTTTAACTGGTTGCAGGCCTGCAAACCAATCATTCTTTCACAACAGCAATTCAACTGTACCTCTGAGATTCCTCGTCATTACCTTAGAGTCTGTGGACAATGTCACGGGCAGGGTCTGGTGATGAGGTAAGAAATTCTACCCAGAACCCAGATGTGAGGTCTAGGTGACAGGGCTTGCTAAGAGCAGTTGTGTAACCACTCAAGGCAATTATGTGGGGTACCAGGGTAATGTGGTTAGACTTTGTAAGCCACACTCAGAGGCTCTTAGAACCTGGCGGTACCCCAGCTCAGACTGGAGAATACATCAGCTCCCATTAAGAATTTCTGAAAGTCAATGAAAAGCACATATAATAAAAAACAGCAAAATCCTGTCCTATCTTTTCTTATTCTCAAGTCTTGTCCCCCAGAGCAACTTTCAATCCTTTTACCTCTTTTCTAGTATTTACTCCCAAATTTCTAAATAACATCCTTTTTTTTTTTTTGCGTTACCGGGGATTGAACCCAGGGGCATTCTACCTCAGAGGTACACCCCTATCCCTATTTTTTATTCTTTATTTTGAAACAGGGTCTCACTAAGTTGTAGAGGGCCTCACTAAGTAGCTGAGGCTGGCTGTGAACCCGGATCCTCCTGTCTCAGCCTCCCAAGTACTGGGATTACAAGCGTGCGCCACCACGCCTGACTCTAAACAACATTGTTATACTGATTTTTCTTAAATTTTTTAAGTTTTAGATTTTCCAACTATGGAAAATAAGGATTTTGCTCTTATAGATCCTGCTTTCCCCAATAAACATTTTTCTTTGATAATCTTAATATAACTAAATATAAAAGATAACTCTTGTTTAAAGGAATATAAAATGCTTACATTATAATGACAAAATAAACTTTGTGCAGGGATGAGCCTGTAGTATATAATAATAATATTTCTTTCCATATTCAACTTTTTGTTTTTTCTCTGGAGAAAAAAGTACCTTCTTAAAATTTCCTCAACTGCTGGGCATTGAAGGTGCATGCTTGTAATCCCAGTACTCGGGAGGCTGAGACAGGAGGATCGCAGGTTCACAGCTAACCTCAGCAACTTTGTGAGGCCCTCTGCAACTTAATGAGACCCTGTTTCAGCATAAAGAATAAAAGAATAAAATAGAGCTGGGCATGGTGGCACACGCTTGTAATCCCAGTACTTGGGAGGCTGAGACCGGAGGATCCGGGTTCGCAGCCAGCTTCAACTACGTAGTGAGGCCCTTCGCAACTTCGTGAGGCCCTGTTTCAAAATAAAGAATAAAAAAATAGGGCTGGGGGTGTAGCTCAGAGGTAGAATGCCCCTGGGTTCAATCCCCAGTACTGCAAAAAAAAAAAAAATTCTTTACATGCACGTTGAGCATCCCTAATCTTAAAATTCAAAATCTAAAATGCTCCAAAATCTGAAGCTTTTTGAGGACCAACATGATACCACAAATGGAAAATTCCACACCTGACCTCCTGTGATGGGTTGCAGTCACAATACAGGTGCACTAAAAATACTGCATACAAATATCTTCAAGATTATGTGTATAGGGTATATATGAAACATAAAAGAATTTCTTGGGTCACATCCCCAAGATAGCTCATTATGTATAAGCAAATATTCTAAAATAACAATAATGCTATCTAAAACACTTTTGATCCCCAATATCTCAGATGAGGAATACTCAACCTGTACCTCTCACTACTTCATAATTTTCCAGTGGAACTGAAATATTGTCTCCAGTTCGACCTCATCAGGTACGCTATACATTTTCTTTTCTTCAAGATCTCTCTCCCTCCTTCTCTCTCTCTCTCTCTCTCTCTCTCTCTCTCTCTCTCTCTCCCTCTCTCTCTCTCTCTCTCTCTGCCCCATTCTCTTCCATGATCCTACACTGGATCACCCTATGCCGCTCTATTGTTGGAACTTCCCTTCACAATTGGAAATTCCCCTCCTTTTCCACTATATCACATTCAATTCCTGTCTCCTGGATCCTGTGTCTTCCACTTTCTCTGTTCGCCACCTTCTTTTGATAAAGCACATCCCCAAACAATTTCCTTTTTAAAAAGTAAAAACTTAAAGACATTGCTTTGGGTATTGAATTATGAATTGGAAATCTTTTGTCAGAATTTTTTTTTTCTGTGGTACTGGGGATTGAACCCAGGGGCATTCTACACCCCCAGCCCTATTTTTTGTTCTTTATTTTGAAACAGGGTCTCACTAAGTTGCGGAGGGCCTCACTAAGTAGCTGAGGCTGGCCACGAACCTGCAATCCTCCTGTCTTAGCCTCCCAAGTACTGGGATTACAAGTGTGTGTCACCACGCCCGGCTTCTGTCAGAATTTTAAAAGCACGGCCAGGCGTGGTGGCGCACGCTTGTAATCCCAGTACTTTGGGAGGCGGAGATCGGAGGATCCGGGTTCGAGGCCAACCTCAGTTCTCTCTCTCTCTCTCTCCCTGTCTCTCTCTCTCTCTCTCTCTCTACTTAGTGAGGCCCTCCGCAACTTCGTGAGACCCGGTTTCAAAATAAAGTATAAAAAATAGGGCCAGGGGTGTAGCGCAGAGGTAGAACGCCCCTGGGTTCAATCCCCAGTACCGCCAAAAAAAAAAAAAAGAATTTTAAAAGCACGGTTCCACTGTCTTCTAATTAATTAGAAGAAATAAAATTAATTTAGAAGAAATAAAATTAATTTAGAAGAAATAAAAAATGAAACTGAGAAATCTGATTCTTTTCTAATTCTTGATTTTTTTCCCATGACCTCTTCTTATGTGAACATTTATATGAAAAGTAAAAAACAATTAATATGTCAAATAATAGGTTAATTTATTCCTACCTTCTCATTCACGTCAATAATGTTTACATATAATTTAGCCATTAAACTCATGTCTTATGAAAATGTTTAATATCATAAAATCACCATGATAAAAGAAATAATATATTAATTTATTATATTAATATAATATATAATATATAATATATAATATATAATATGTAATATAAATATTATATTAATATATTACATCATATATTAATATATACTATATTAATATATATTACATTATATATTAATATATTTTAAAATACTAAAAGGCAATTCACCAATATACTAAAAGCAACACTGCTAAGTGATGAAAATTATGGAATTTCCCCTGTTTAGTAATTTCCGTGTTAAAAACATTCCTGAAAACTGTGTTTATCTTTACAGTTGGATTTGAAAAATGCATCCTAATGCCATGTAAAAATCCTCCTAAAGCCAGTAATAAATATTGGTATTACTTTGGAAAAATAATGGAGCAGATTAATATAAATTTTTATAAATGTAGTTTTAATCTCATATTTCCAATATTTTGTTACAAACAATTTGGAACATACAGAAAAGTTAAGAGAATTTATCATTGAACAATTGCACCTCCTAGATAATAGCAATACCTAGATTATGCCAATAACATCTTACTAAACTTACTTTACCACATATCTATCCATCAATCCATCCCCCTATACAAATTATTTTTTCTTATTTTTTGAGTATTCAAAAATAAATAGCACGTATCAGTACACTTCTTTCTAAATATTTAAGCATTATATTAATGATAATTTCTATTGTCATTAATAATACATTCAGAAATATATTGTTAACTGGAGTTCAATATTATTTGTAGTAGTTTTGAGGTAAAATTTAACTACAGTAAAATATACAAATCTGAAGTGCACATTTGTTGAGTTTTGACAAGTCACACAGCTGTGTAACCTGAATTGCCATTATAGTAAAATATTATTATAGTACTTCATGTAAAATGTAGAACTCTTACAACCATATAGGTCCAATTAGCCACCTCCATTATTGATGCTATAATTGTCATATGCATTGCATCTATATACATTATCAATTTACATGACAGTGTTATAATTTTTGCTTAAAACTTCTATGTTATTTTTAAAAACAAAGATAAAAATATTTTCTGTTCACCAATTTTGATGCCCTCCCTCCTTTCTTCCATCCTCTGTCTCTCTCTTCCTCCCTCCCTCTCTCCTTCTTTCCTTCCAAGCCAAATTTCCATCTGGTCTTATTTCCCTTTATTCTGAAGAACCTCCTTTAGCATTGCTCACAGGCCAGTACTATGGATGACAAGTTCTCTAAATTCTCTTAGTTTTATTTTATTCGAAAATATCTTTAATTACCTTCATCTCATGAAGAATTTTTTGTGGATCTAGAATCTGAGGCTGACGGGTTTTCCCCTCCCCCCCACCAAAGCTCTTTAAAGGTGTTTTTAAGTTTTCTTTTGGACCCATTGTTTCTGATAAGACTTGTCATCATTCAAATCATTATTCCGCTATACATAATTTGTTGTTTTTCTCTGGCTGCTTTCAGGATTTTCTCTTTATTTTTGGCTTTTGGGAGTTCATGCTATGACTTGGGGGTTTGCTGAGTTTTCGTTAAACTGTAAATTAATACAAAAATTGGGGGGACATTTTGGCCCTTATTTCTTAAAATGTTTCCTTCTGTCCTATTCTCTTTATCTTCTCTCTTTCTGATCTCTTATTATACACATATTAAGCCTTTGGATATTTTATCACAACTCTCTGAGGCTCTGTTTCTATTTTTAAGTCATTTTGATCTTTGTGCTTCAGATAATTCTATCGGTCTATTTTCAAATTCAGTGATTCTTTCCTCTGTCATCTCCTTCTGCTACTAAATCCACACCAAGGATTGAACCCAGGGCATTCTACCTCCAGGCTACACCCCCAGCCCTATTTTTTATTCTTTATTTTGAAACAGGGTCTCACTAAGTTGCTGAGACTGACCTTAAACCTGTGATCCTCCTGTCTCAGCCTCCCAAGTACTGGGATTTCAAGCGTGCGCCACCATGCCCGACGCATCACATGAATTTTATATCTCAGATAATTTAATCTTCAGTACAAGACTTTATTTGAGTAAATTCAAGATGTATTTCTTTTCAAGATTTTCTTTGCTGAGATATTTATTCATTCATTAAATGCATATTGTCCTTTACACCATTGTGCATAGTTAAAATAGCTTCTTTAAAAATCTTTGTCTGCTGAACCAGTGTGGTGGTACGCACCTGTAATCCCAGTACTTGGGAAGTAGAGACAGAAGAATCACAGGTTCAAGACCAGTTTCAGCAACTTAGTGAGACCCTGTTTCAACATAAAAAAGAAAAAATGCTGGGGGTGTAGCTCAGAGGTAGAATGCCCCTGGGTTCAATCCTCAATATCACACAAAAAAGAAAAAAACTTTGTCTGCTAAGCAGGGCATGGTGGCACAGGCCTGTAATCCTAGTACTTGGGAGGCTGAGATAGGAGGATAGCAGATTCGAGGCAAGTCTCAGCAATTTCGTGAGGCCCTCAGCAACTCAATGAGACCCTATTTCAAACTAAAAATTAACATAGGGCTGGGGGTGTGGCTCAGTGGTAGAATGCCCCTGGGTTCAATCCCCAGTATCTCAAAAACAAAACAAAACAAAATTTTGCCTGCTAATTTCAAAGACCTGATCATCTCAGGTTTGCTCTGTGTCAATTGACATTTTTCCTGAAAATGGCTCATATTTTCTTGTTTCTATTATGTTGATTAATTCTGGATTATATCCTAAGCATAGTGAACATTAAATATGAAGACTCAGGATTCTATCACATTCTTCCAAAGAGTATCACTTTTGTTTTGTTTTAGCAGGCAAGGAATTTTGTTAGACTCAAACTATAAAATTTGTCTCTTGAGCAGTAGCCCATATCTCAGATCAGTTATTTTGACTTTAATTAAGCTACTTAGAATCTTCCCCATCCACGAAGACATCAGAGATCAACAGAGATTTTAGCACCGGTTTTACACTTGAATTTTTGGTTTCCCTTCTCTGGTTTCCTCATTGCTAAGGGTTCCCCTTCACTTTCCAGTGGCTGAGGTTACCTTGAACTGTGTTCTCTGATTCTTTAGAAAGCTACCAGTTTTTAATGGGCATTTCAGCTACCGATACAGCCAACCATCATCTACCTTTAGGCTAAAAGCTGTAAAAACACAGGAAACTCACTGTTTGCCATCCCTTCTCTCAAATACCAAACTCCTTCCAGAATCTGCTTAATGTTTTTCAGCCTCCATTGCCCCCAGGTAGTGCTTGTTTGTTTGTTTTTTACTTTGTCTAGAGTTTAGTAATTATCTGTATGAGGACCAGTCTAGTAGGTGCTTATTCAAACATTTCTAAAGTCAACCACAATTGTTGGAGATTTTAATGCTTTACTATATTGTCCACAATGAGCAAAAGTTACTCTTATAATCAGGAAATGTTTTCTAAAATTATATTAGAGTCTGGCGCAGTGATGCATACCTGTAATCCCAGTACTTGGGAGGCTGAGATAGGAAGATCACAGGTTCAAGGGCAGCCTCAGCAATTTTAGCGAGACCCTGTTCCAAAATTTAAAAAAAATTTTTTAAAGGGTGGGGGTATATCTTGGAGTAGACTATCTCTGGGTTCCATCCCCAGTACCATGAAAAAATTATATTAGTATTACATTACAAATGAAAACTGTCAGTACGAAAACGAAATGTTACATTGATACAGAGTGGAGGGAAACAGAAATTCTTTGGAGAATGACGGTGAAATTTTTGGAGAATGAAACAGAACTGAAAATTATACAGCAAGGATTCATGCTATAGAACAGGGAAGTCTCTGAGCCAAGACCTCGGAGAGGCCTTGCACCAACCAGTAGGAACAAAGTTAACCAGTTTGGTATTTTCATCTCTGGATGTCTTTGTTAACACTTTTGCTGCCTGGTGTGAACCCGTCCCCTCCCACAGTCCCAACAGCCCCAAAGATACTCACTGCATTTGATTTACAGCTTCCTCCAAGACTAAGCCTCTCTTCAGTTGATGAGTATCCGCATGGATAGGGTTAGGCTTCTCCTTCCCTGGGAAGCACATGTTTATATGTTCAAGATTGCCCTGGGTGATGGAAAGTGATGGAAAGATCTATCAGAAACTGTCTGATCATGGGTGAGTCCTTCCCTCATCAGAGTCTTAGCTTATTCACCTGAAACATGAGGAGAGTGAGCTTTGTTTTGTCCAGAATTTTTATTTTTAGATAAATTGTTATATTTATTTATTTAGAACTTTAAACAAATCTTTAATTTGTTGTCCTGAAATCTTTCAGACTTATACCGAAATTCTGCAAAACACAACCATGCTTTAAACATGTTTTTAAATTAATTTCTCCTCTGAAATCTGGAATCCTCTATCATATTCCACATATCATGTGCTATATAAGAATCCACTAGAGGGGAGTAAAACATTAAAGGAGAACATAACTCTACTTGGAAATCTTGTGTAAATTATATTTGCAACTGTTGCCTAATATCTATTCTTTCCAATCAATCCCACTTAATTGCTTCAAAACACAAAGATGTGAGGGAATCAACATTTCCATGTGGAAATCTTCTGCTCTGTGGAAGAAAGCCCCAAGCCTGGGGCGAGGGAGTCTTTGTACTCTTGAAGGACACTTGGTAATGGAGCGAGAGCAGTTCCTTCCAACAAGCATGCCCATTACATTTCTAGTTTCCTTTTGATTTGCAACTGAATTATGGTGACAACACAGATCCCCTAAACCTTAGTTCTGAAGGGAAGCTTGATCCTGACAACCAAAGCTGAATGGAAACCAGGAGCAACTGTGCTGTGCCTGACCCCTGAAGAGTTCAGTGTTCAGGGAGATCCCAAAACTGGGTTTGGTCCAAGTTCCTCACATCCCAAAGGCTGAAGGAAACATTTCATAGGAGGGGAAACTCTCATATCAAGATGGCTAGAGACCCCTGGCCCATTGGTTTGATACTTTTACTTTGAAGAGATAAAATTTTAACATACTTAGCTTATCTTCTTCTCTTTCAGGGTAAAGTGTTTTTGTTGTTGTTGTTGCGGTACTGGGGATTGAGCCCAGGGGCATTCTACCTCCGAGCTACACCCCCAGCCCTATTTTTTATTATTCTTTACTTTTAAACAGGGTCTCGCTAACTTATGGAGGGCCTAAGTAGCTGAGGCTAGCCTTGAACCTGTGATCCTTCTGTCTCAGCCTCCCAAGTACTGAGATTACAAGCGTGCACCACCACGCCCTGCCAGAGTACTTTTAAAAGAAGATCTGGGCCCCTGGTTCCTGTTCTCGGGGATCTAGTTCATGAGAAGGGAAGAGATGACAGAGGCAGGAGAAGCCACAGGGTGCCCTGTTGGGGTTCCGCTGGAGAACCGGTTCAGAAGGCCAGGCACACACCTGCTCTTTCACTTCTATTTCTGAAGAGTTTTGTAATTTCTTAGTTTCCTGGTAGTTGCAGAATGATAAACTAGAGACCACTGACTTCTGAGTCAGTTGGACAAGAGTTTGGTTAATTCGTTTATTTCTGTTTAATCAATTAGTTGATTTCTAACTTGGGCAACATTTCCTGAGTCACAATATGTGAAGCAGGACTCTGGTTACGAGACAAAACCCTAACTCAAATTAGGCTAAGCATACGATGCCATCATCATCCTCTCTCTCTCTCTCTCTCCTTCTCTCTTTCTCTCTCTGCCATCTCTTGTTTCTAGAGTCCCTATATCTCATTCTAATAGAATATGGCCTCCTGCCTTTGGCTAATTGGGGGAGGATCATAAAACTGACATCCTGCAGAGAGCTTCTTTCTTTCAGAGTTAACCTGTTCATATTTTCATCTCTGGATGTCCTTGTTAACACTTTGCTGCCTGGTGTGAACCCCTCCCCTCCCACAGTCCCAACAGCCCCAAATATGAAATCTGAGAGACTCTAATTGCCCTACTTTGAGATGTGACATCCCAATTCAGGCCAAATCAGACTCAAACTAAGATATCCTGTACTCGAATCCTCTAGATTCAATGTATGGTCTTAGCTCCCCAGAATTTATGATCTAAATAACTCAATGAGCGCCGGGCGTGGTAGCGCACGCTTGTAATCCCAGTACTTTGGGAGACGGAGACCGGAGGATCCGGATTCGCGGCTAACATCAGCGCTCTCTCTGTCTCTCTCTCTCTTTCTCTCTCTACCTAGTGAGGCCCTCAGCAACTTCGTGAGACCCGGTTTCAAAATAAAGTATAAAAAAATAGGGCCGGGGGTGTAGCGCGGAGGTAGAACGCCCCTGGGTTCAATCCCCGGTACCGCAAATAAATAAATAAATAAATAACTCAATGACATTTGCATATAGTAAGAAAATCTGCAATGAAGTGAGAGCATAGAAATGGAAAGGATTTTATTTTATTTTTGTGGTACTGAGGATGGAACCCAGGGGCATTCTACCTCCGAGCTACACCCCCAGCCCTATTTTTTTTATTCTTTATTTTGAAACAGGGTCTCACTAAGTTGCGGAGGGCCTCACTAAGTAGCTGAGGTTGGCTGCGAACCTGCGATCCTCCTGTCTCAGCCTCCCAAGTACTGGGATGACAAGCGTGCGCCACCACGCCCGGCTCATGGAAAGTATTTTAAAACTTTTATAACAGTCAGACATTATAGCCAGGCCTGTGATCAGTATATTTGACAAGCAGAATCATCCACAATAAAATGGAATGAAAACAAAACAACAAAACCCGTTCCTTTGCCAGGTATGGTTTGAGAAGGGTGAACGGAAGGCAGCCTTGAAGGGACATAGAGCACCTGGAGTAAACTGTCAGGGCTGGAGCCAGGAAACTGAACCCCACCTCCATGTTCTTCCTCCCACCTACCTTCTGCCAGCATTATCCATTGGCCAAATCCACCTAGAAGCCAAAGAGAGATTGAGGGAGCACTGTTGCTGCAGTTCCAACCTGTCAGAGCCCCGAGGGTACAGAACAGGATGGAGAAGGATGAGGGGAGGGTGTGGAGAAGCAAACTGTTCACTTCCAGTACATGTAGACCATCTTTACTTTGACTTATATTCCAATTCTAGCATGGGTAGAAAGGCATATCTATCATCGATCTATCTATCTATCATCTATATCTATCTATCATCTATCTATCTATCTATCTATCTATCTATCTATCTATCTACCTACCTACCTACCTATCATCTATCTATCTAGATCTATCTATCTACCTACCTATGTTAGTAGAAGTATCTTCCCCTTCAATAAATACTCTACTGGAGGGCTAGGGAGCTCCACAAGGAAGAATAGAGGGCACATTAGAATAGTCTACTTCTGCTTATATTGTTCTTTAAGAATAACTAGTAAAGGCCCACTGCAGAAGCAGAGGAACAGTACCTATTTAGCAGAGGATTCTCCAGGCTGAGCCCAGACCTGCAAGGACTGGGGCCTTCAACTAGCAGCCGCCCATCGTGATAACAATTTGTGATGCCTGGGAAGTGTCTTGATTTGTTTGGGTTAAACTGTGGTCCTCAGAATTCCCTTTTTATTATGTTTCGAATAAGTAGGCTACAGAAAATACCCTCTTGCAAGAGCTGGAGGATGGAAAGGCAATGGCAGACATTGCTGTATTCACATTTTTCTCCCGGTTATTCCATTACTCATCTAGGATTCTGCAGATGTAAATAAATTTCATGGCTTTGTGTGTGTGTGTGTGTGTGTGTGTGTGTGTGTGTGGTACTGGGGATTGAACCCAGGGGCATTCTACCTCCGAGCTACACCCCCAGTCCTATTTTATTTTTTTTTTTGAAACAGGGTCTCACTAAGTTGTTGAAAGTCTTGCTATGTTGCTGAGGCTGCCCTTGAACCTGTGATCCTCCCATCTCAGCCTCCCACATACTGAGATTACACACATGTGCCACCATGCTCAGCTTCGAATGACTTTAAATTAGGGAAATTACTCTATGTGGGCTTGACTTCATTGTGGGAAGGCCTTATTAGAAATAGAGACCCTGGAGGCCGGGCGTGGTGGCGCACGCTTGTAATCCCAGTACTTTGGGAGGCGGAGACCAGAGGATCCGGGTTCGCAGCCAGCCTCAGCTCTTTCTTTCTCTCTCTCTCCCCCTTTCTCTCTCTCCCCTTAGTGAGGCCCTCCGCAACTTCGTGAGACCCGGTCTCAAAATAAAGTATAAAAAATAGGGCCGGGGGCGGAGGTAGAACGCCCCTGCGTTCAATCCCTGGTACTGCAAAAAAAAAAAAAAAGAAAGAAAAAAAAAAGAAAAAGAAATAGAGACCCTGGGGCTGGGGATGTAGCTTGGTGGTACATGCTTGCCTAACATGTCTGAGGCCTAAGGTTCAATCCCCAGCACTGGAAAAAAGAAAAAAGAAATAGAAACCCTGCCTATGGCCAATAGCCTTGGCCCAGGTTCTGGGGTCCCAGCTTGCTTGTGTTCTTCCTTCCTCTAATCCAAGACTTTGGATTTCCTTATCCAGACCCCACAATTGCATAAGCAACGTCCTTAATAACTACCTGTTATCATTTCATCCAACTGTCTGTCTACTTAACATCTATATCTCTTATTGATTCTGCCTCTCTGGTTGAATGTTGACTGAAATACTACCACTCACACCCAACGAGGAAGGCGGGCAGACAAATGCAGACCTGATTCCAGTTCCCACATACCACCACTTGCTTCAGTGTCATCCTTTCCAGACCCAGCCTTCTATGACCCTTGCCATCTTTCTTATGACCCCCCAATGGAGCTCTCACTTGCACCGAAGAAGGGAGACCTCAAAGGCAAGGAAGGGTAGAAGTCAGGGAATCCCCAGGGACTCCCTGTATGGTGGGAGGGATGGAGGTTGAAAGGGTTGGTGCAAAGAACTGAAGGAGTGGCTGGCAGGAGAAGGGAGGAGGAGGAGAAGGTACCAGAGGTACCAGAGGAGTGGAGAAGCAGCGTGGATGGTTTGGGGAAAGCACAGAGAGGAGGATCTGGAGGGAGGGAGACAGCAGGGCACACCTGTGTTTACCTTTGTTGTCTCTTACCATCATCCCTTTCTTGCCTAGTTAGGAAGGCTGTCTCAACCAGGCCACTCCACACTCTGTTTATATATTCTCTGTGGAGACCACCTCATACGTGTCAGTGAATGATCTTTTTAAATCTAATATTCTCTATTTTCAGGTCTTCACTGTTTAGCACTTAAAAAAAGGATGATCTGTTGTTCATATGCATCCTTTAAAATTTTTGATGTGAAAATAAGGCACAGAGCAATGGATGTAACATGCTACCACTTAGGTAAAATAAAGGATATTTATTCATATAAAGCTGTTCACATAGCCTGAGTAACAGATTCTGCTTCCAGAGTGGAGACTGGGGATCAGAGAAGGGAAAGGGGCTTTTTTCAGCACACATTATTTTTGTAATGTTTAATGTATCACTTATTTTAATCTAAAAAATGTGGGCTTGCTTATGAACAAATTCTCATCACATGTACTGATCACTCTATCTGCTGGGCTTGCAACCCAGAATGACCCAGGACCGTGGTTGTAAACAAAATGCATAGTGCCCATAGTCATGGCTATCCTCTTCACTTTCAGCCTCTGCGTGGCCCGATCTGTGAAGACAGGGATGAGATACTCCCTGGGAGGATGGTTTTGTTCCTCCTCAAATAAAGGATTTGTGCCAGTGAACTTAGTGGCCTGCAATCATCCCTCTCACCATTGGCACAACCACCCACCCCATGTGCTTTGTGGGAAAAGGAGAAACTCCAATAAGGTTTTAGGCTTATTTAGGCCAAGGCTTTAGGACTAGCTTTAGTGAGAGCTCCAAGACAAAGACAATGCACTGTGTACCCATTTAAATGGAAACCAGGCATCTCTGCTCAGGCTGAGCATCTTGAGTAAGAACACAGCGCTGTGCCCGCCCCAGCAAAGGCATTGTATGAAAGATAACCACGGAAGAGCTCTCCACCTCTGGTTTTTCTCCAAAAGAAACTCACATTATGGGTTGGGGCTTAAACAATTATCTATGGTCTCTAGAATCATGACAGCAAGAGGGAAATGAGAGCAGATCAGCTTATTTTGTATTTAAAAAAAACCCCACAGAGCAGCTTTATGTGATTACAAAGCAACGGACTCAAATAAGAGTGGGTTTTGCCAGCTGGAACCGCCGAGGAATGGGCTCTCGGTGGTAAAGCAACTATGTGTCTTGAGAAAACAGCTAGCACGTGTTATAGGCTCGGTGGAATTTCTTAATAAGTTGCACATTTGTCATTGTAGGTCAGTTCTTTGGGTGCCAAGAGACATAACTTCTTTATTATAGAATCAAATGTCTGCCCTCGCTGGAAAATGAGTACTGAAGCCCATCAATCTCTCTGTTGTTTCTGAAAGCCTCTCTCTGGTGGGCAGGTTGTTCTGAAGTGAGCATCCATGGAAACATGAAGACATTAGACTTTGGTCCCTCTGCCACTTACCTTCATACCCTCTCAGTAAGACAACTGACCCCATTCCTGTAAACAGGCTGAGACTTTGGGAAATGTGACATGATTGACCTTGAGCTGAGGCAGAGATGGAAAGCTACAGGATTCCAAATTTTTCAACTTGCAGGTTTCTTATCTGTTTGGCTAATTCTTTTTTCCAACTGCAGCAACATGTCACTTTGTGGGACTAGGGACAAAGTATCTTCATTTCCTGAGGTCTTTTAATCTTATGGTACCCATGTCCATACTCAAACCCTTCTGTGCTTGGCTCTAAATCTTTGAAGATTTCTGCCAGGTACACAACTTTTCATTTCTCTTAAGGAAGCCTCTTTGGTTACTCATGTATTTTGATTTTGAGCAAGTGCAGATTTTCTTCTCATGTTCAGGAGTTTTTGCTTCAGATCAGGTAAATACATGTAAATAATCTGATTTGCTCCAGGGAAAAAGACTTTTGAAAGTAAACTTCCTACAATATTTATTCAGGAGGTGACTTGAAGAAGACAATTTGCTTCGTAAAACTCCATTTTAGGTGAACCTTTCAGCATTCTGGGAACAAATATTTGTGTCATTTTATGTTGATTGAGAACTGATATATCCATGTGTGACTCTTTTATTGAGTATTAGAGAACATAAAAGAAACTAATGTTCACTGGGGGAAGACTTCACATCAGACTGTCTTGAAAAAACTCAAAGTATCACCTTATTATTGTCACTGAGAGCTAACATTTATTCAGTCTTTCTATGTGTAGGTATCATTTGGTCCTTTGCAAAAATTCTTCTGAACTTTCCAACAACCCCACGAAGCAGATGCTATTGTGTTAAGATGTCTTCAGCTGCAGGTAACAGGAGACAAGTTTTCCAAACAAGGATATGCATTACCTCGCATAGTGAGGAAGCAGTTGATCAGCTTTTGGATGGATGGCACAATACAGCTCTGGTCTTCTTCATTAGTGAGTTGCTTCATCTTCAGGATGGAAGACGGGTACAGCCCATCCAGGCATTACAACCAGACACAGCAGCATCTAGAAAGTGCTTTTTAGGAAGTAACATTTTCTAGAAGCCCCCAACCATTCCTTTATATCACATTGTCCAGAATTGAGTGATATGCCCATCCCTAAACCAAGCATTAGGAATTAGGACCACTGGGATTAGATCAGCCTAAGAGTTGGGACTGAGTTGTGAGGGAAAGGGACAGACATAACTTCTCCTTGGTCTACCAACAAGAAGGAGGAAATAATGTTTGGTAGACAATTGGTAGTGTCAGCTATATACCCCCATTTTTCAGATATGGAGTCCAGGCTCGCTAGTAATGGAATAAAGATTTGAAATATATTTTATTTCAAAGTCCGGACCCAGTCACTGCCTCAGTCTTCTAACCTGAGGAATCTGGTTTATACTAATTGGTTTTGAGTTACTCATCTCAGATCAAATCTGATTTTAAGAAGGCCCTTTTCAGAACAGCGAAACAACTAAATGTTGTTTATATAAAGGCCTTTTATTAATGATACAATGACATCTACACATATTTGGAAAAAAGTGCTGTATCAGAGTTGGAGACGCATTATTGTTCTGGCTTACAGACAATGCTTGGTCAGTGTATGAGTTCATATTCCCCTGGCAGTAACTCATGGCCTCTTTGCATATCTGCTCAGCCACATAATGAGAGTCCTTGTGTTAAGTCCTTTTACCTCTTTCAATTTCCTTTTCTCATAGGTAAGAGAAGGATAATAAGACCTAGCTTTAAAAGTTGTTGGAAGGATTAGGACAATTGTGTATGTACAGAGCTTAATATAGTACTCCTCCACTATAGGTATTCAAAAAGCACATGCTATTTGGTTTGTTTGTTTTACATGGGCCAAACCTTAAGAAACCTAATAGAAAGAATTCTTTTAGCCAGTTAAAACAGAAATCTGAGTTCATGGGAAGGTTAGAAACCACTAATATTGGAATATTTGAGCATGTGAGGATCATAGAAATTAGTCAATAATCTTAGGGACTTTGGGGAATAGGTTGACACTGAACCACATATTTAAAAATTTCCCCAGGAAAACGGATTGACAGCCAATGAAATCATTAACATCTACAGGGTCATTGTAATAATACATGAACTGGGTTCACCCTATCTATCTATGCTCTTATACAAATGAACTACATTTCTAGGGCTCGAAAGGTCGGGGAAATATAGGAAGCAGAATTTCATCCAGAACATTCTGTACACACATGATTAATAAAATTACAAAATCAAATTTGTTGTGAGCAAACAAAATCAGACAAGGACTATGTGTTTTGTTGTTGGTTCTACTCAATTTACTCACCAGAAAACATTTTTAAGAGCTCAAGATTTAATTTGTTCTAGAAGTTTCCATATTATTGCTGACCTTTATAGAAGACATTCCATTTATATTTACTTTTGAAAATAAATAAATTTCTGGTTAACATTTTATCATTTTGATTTCTAATTAATTTTCTGTTCTGGTCCTTAAGGGAAAAAAGTTGCTACAATTATATCAAGAGTTTTTAAATGGCATTATTTATTACTAGGAAATATCTTTTAATTTTTAAAAGGTGAATCATTACTAGTTGATTTTAAAATCATCAAAGATGGTTCTATTGTATTACAGGCTTTCCAGTTGTGTTGATAAATTTCTAGCTGCAACATAACCTACATATAATATCCTGTTCCATAAACTTATACTAAAGAGTAAGATTTATTTTTTTCTTACATCCTACCGAGAAAGCAAGTTAAACTGATCTGACATGTACAGAGGCCACTGATTTTCCTTCTGAGAAACATGGGGGAGAAGTGGAAAAAGGGGAAAAGAAAAAGGCCTTTACCCCCACTATAAGCCAAATCCAATAAAGACAGAATAGGGATAAAACAAGAGCCTTTGAAGTCAAAAGAAAAAGAAAGATATGAATGAAATGTTTGTTTCTTAGTCATGACAAATATACCTTTAGTGACATGTTAGCAATACAGGAGTCAAGAAGAGAGGTACGCAGAAACTCTGTACTATCTTTGCAACATTTTTTTGTAAATCTAAAACTATTTAAAATGAAGTTTATTAGCCGGGAGTGGTGGCGCACGCTTGTAATCCCAGTACTTTGGGAGGCGGAGACCGGAGGATCCGGGTTCGCGGCTAACCTCAGCGCACATGCGAGTGCGTGTGATCTCTCTCTCTCTCTCTCTCTCTCTCTCTCCCTGTCTCTCTCTCTCTCTCTCTACTTAGTGAGGTCCTCCGCAACTTCGTGAGACCTGGTTTCAAAAATAAAGCATAAGAAAATAGGGTGGGGACGTAGCGCGGAGGTAGAACGCCCCTGCATTCAATCCCCGGTACCGCAAAAAAAAAAAAAAAATATATATGTAAAATAAAGTTTATTTTAGAAACCTGCATATAACTTCTGGTTCTACCATGTGTTGGCTTGTGTTAACCAAGAGCAAATTACTGAATCCCTCTAAATTTCCAATTTTATTCATCCAAAAATGTCCATACAGTGCCTCTTTCAAAAGGATGTTGTGAGAATTAAATGAGGTCTGAAGTGCTTGGCACCATGCTCAGCCTGCAGTTAGTGTCTCTTAATTAGCTATCATTACTATGTGCCCACCAGAGGACTGGGCATCGTGCCACTTAATGGAAGGCACAGCCACTTAAATGTACTGTCTGGTTTTCTCCCTGATTTCTCAATCCCTGTCGATAGCAAAGCAATCTTCCCACTTACTCAAGCTCCAAATTCCTTCTGGTGCTTCTCTTCCCCCTGACCCTGCAGTCCATCAAGAAGCAGGTCCTGTTTAACCTATTGCTGTAATCATCTTGACCTTGCCACCTGTTCATTCCTACCACTTCTACCCTGGCCTCGACCTTGTTCCTGCCTGACTATGCTAGGATGTTGTCCTGGCTTCCTTGCCTGTTTACTCTGCTCCTCCAAGACCTCCTGCAATACAGTCTCACTGGTTTCTCAAAAGCATGCTACCAAATCAACAAAACTACATTTTCTGTGATTCAAATTTCTAATTATTTGGCTTTAGCATTCGAGACCAGCCATGACTTAGCCCCCGTTACCTTTCAGGCTGATTTCCCACCGTTCCCCTTCATACATTCTCAGATCTAGTTTACCTGCATCACTCACGAGCCATATGCCTGAAGCTTAATAACAGCAGACATAGAGGCCCAGAGAGGCTAAAAATAGTCAAAGGCATTGTAACTTTATACTTCAGAAGGATCTAACATCTGTAAACATATAACACTGACACAAAAAGAGGAAAAAATTACATTAAAAAACAAGGTATCTTTGAAGACTTGAAAAGTAAGGTACTACCTGATCTGAATCTAAAAGTAGTAAAGGTGGCCAGGAGTTCTTGTGGAATAACAAGACTACAGGCATCCTACTTGAGGGAGGGGACAAAGGAGAAGCTGGAGGTCTAAACTAATGGCCCAGGAAGAGCTCCCTCACCTCAGGGAGGCTGGAAATGCTGCAGTCTCTGCCTGGGGCACCACTGGTATCAAAACGATGCACCTGGAGAACCAGGAGAGAATCCCGCAGTGGGAACCTGGGCCAAGCTGCCTGCTGGCTCAGTGACTAGATTTCAGATGATCCTAGTGGTTCAGAAACCATCTGTATGAGACCTAGTCGTGGACAGAGGGGTCTAAGGACCCAGGTGGAGGCAAACAAAAAAAAACTAGATAGGGTAGAGGGAGAGAACTCAGGAGAAAAAGATCCTGTTCACTGGTAGGCTGCAGGCTAAAATTCCATACTTATGAGGGAAACTAAATTCTACAAAAGGCAATGAAATCAATAATCTGGATATGACTTCACTCCCAAGTGACACCCATATATTACTCTAGAAGCAAACTTTAGAAAGTTTAAGTCTTTAAAATATTAAAAAATAGAATTTTTAGAAAACTAAGATAAGCAGAAATTATACAAAAAGTATAGGTATAAAAACACCCACTAGCTGGGCGTGGTGGCGCACACTTGTAATCCCAGTACTTGGGAGGCGGAGACCGGAGGATCCGGGTTTGTGGCCAGCCTCAGCTACTTAGTGAGGCCCTCCGCAACTTCCTGAGACCCAGTTTCAAAATAAAGGATAAAAAATAGGGCTGGGGGTGTAGCTCGGAGGTAAAACACCCCTGGGTTCAATCCCCATACCGCAAAAAAAAAAAAAAAAAACCCACCCACTAGAAGTCCTGGAAGTGAAAATCCATGGAAGTGAGATTTTGAAAACCCAGTAAATTAAACAAACAAATACAGAATTAGCACACTGCAAGATGGTGCTTCTGGTGGAAGAGGAATTCCACAAAGCAGCACAAAAAGAGATAAAAATATGCAAGGGTACAATTAAGAGACCTAGAGGACAGGATCATGTTTCATAAGTTTCCAGAAAATGGGAATACAAGGAACGGGGATGGGGGGGGAGCTTTACTTGCCTCCTTCAAATCTTAACCATCTCAGTGCAACCTCCCACTGCTACTGCATTTCCAACTGTGACCACCTCTCACCTCTTTCCCTTCACCTGGCCTTATTTTTCTTCATAGCACTTACTGACTCCTAACATACTACATAAATTATGTATGTTTATTGTCTACCTGGACTAGAATGTGAGAGCCATGAAGGTAAAAACTCATCCATTTTCCTAACCACCCTATCCGCCTGGAACATTAACAAGCAATGGGTTGGCACTTCCTATGAATTGGCTGAATGAATTAATAGTTAATGGCAGAGTATCTTTCATAATTGAAAACAAATGATGAGTTCTCAGTTGGAAGGTACACAGTAAAGGTCTAAAAAGATTCCAACATATTGTAACAATCGGAGCAATTTGAATATAGACTGTATTTGTTGATCAATACTCAGTTTCCTAAATATGATCATTTTAATCTATGGAAGAAAAAGGTTTTGTTCTTATGAGATGTAAGCTGAAGGATTTAAGGAAGAACAGTTATGGTGTCTACAACCAACCTTCATGGCTAAGGGGGAGAAACTACATACGCATACAATGTGGATGTGTGGATGTGTATATGTACAAATATAAAGCAAATGTGGAAATTGAAAAATTAATAAGTCTAAATGAAGGGCATACAGGTGATTTTTTCAATAGATTATGAAGATTTTCAATATAAAAAGTTAGGAATATAAATACAAGGAAGGGACTGAACCTTGGTGTTTGGCTAAGTAAAAGTAAGGAAACTTCTGCTGATGGCGAAAAGGTCAGCAAACATAAAAAATAACTATAAAACTGGAAAAAAATAAAGTAGCCATTTTCGGGCTACAGAAAGCAACCAGAGCGAAATAACAAATTGGGAAGCTGCTGGCCCTTGGGAGATGTTTATCCCCCAAGTCTGAGCACTTTACCTGGGGCTCCTCCCATTGCCCTCCCGGCTTGATCAGTGAATTTCTGATACCAGGGCAGGACGGCGGCGAAAACAGATGCTTCTCTGCCAGAGTGGTGATTTGGAGTGAATTGGAGTGACAGGTGAAGAGCCCATACTCAGTGGTATTGTTAGTGAAGACAACCTAAAGGGATAAAATTAGGGAAGGTGCACAGCTCTGCTAAGCTGAGGTTGTGTTCCCATTTGGAAACGAGGGGCTAAAGAAGCTCCTGGCACACCTCTGCCTCAATGAGAAGCTTCGTGCTTATACAGGAAGACCTAAGAGGGCCCGGAGGGAGGATGTGCACACGAGCAAGAAGACCTGGAAGAGTGCAGGGGAAGAAAAAGTGAAGGGAAACTAGAAATGGCCTATATTTGGAATGCACACCCCGAAATACATCCGCAGACACAATAGCACTCAAGGCTTCTGAACATGACCTGTACCCCATCATTTATGATCACTAAACTATACAGATGCAGCCCCCCCAGAAAGCCCAGCTAAAATAGAGACAAATTAAAATAACTGAGCAAAGAATTTAGCAGCCATATATAACAGAAGAGAAATGTTGCAGATTAAGTCCAAGAAAATCATAGAATAAATAATAACAATAGCAATAACAACTCTCAACTCTCAGTAGGAAAAATGCAAAATCCAGAGTTGCTACAATGTTACATATAATCTTCTGTTTTCAACAAATTTACTAAGCATCAAAGGAAATAGGAAAGTATGAGCCATCCCCAAGGTGAGGTGGGGGAGAACTATCAAGAGGAACTATGTGTGTGCTCCGATGGTGAATTTAATAAAGAGTACAGCTCACAGAAGAACAAATAGTGCATGATTCTACTTAAGATAGATATCTAAAATAAATTCACAGGCTCAGAAAGTAGAATGGTGATTGCCAGGGGCTAGAGGGAAAGTGAAACAAGGAATTACTTTACTGTTCAACAAGTATAAAGTTTTAGTTATTCAAGATAAGTAAGTTCTGGAGATCGGTACAATTTGTACTATAGTTAACAATATTATACTATGCACTTACAATTTTAAGAGTATGTCTTACCTTCTTACTTAGTGAGGCCCTCTGCAACTTAGTGAGGCCCTGTTTCAAAATAAAGAATAAAAAACAGGGCTGGGGTGTAGCTCGGAGGTAGAATACCCCCGGGTTCAATCCCCAGTACTGCAAAAAAATGAATAAAAACAGGGCTGGGGGTATAGCTCAGAGATAGAATGCCCCTGGGTTCAATCCCCCAATCCCCAGTACTACAAAAAAAAGAATAATTATAACAGTGCAATGTTTTATATATGTATGGTGACAACAGATAGATCTAATATCTAGATACGGTGATAACAGCACAGAGGGGAAGAAAATGAAATTAAACTGTGACAACATTGCTACTTTTTGCGATATGTTAGTCAATACTAACCTGAAGTAGACTTAAAAAATTAAGATGCCTATTGTAATAACCTACAACTACCAATTAGAAAATAACACCAAAAAATAGTAAAAACTCATGAGTAATTAACATGGTAACCTCATAAATATTTAACACAAAAGGCAATAAAGGAGAAATGTAATAATAAGAAGCAAATACCAAAATGG
Organism: Glis glis; assembly: GCA_004027185.1. NCBI lineage: Eukaryota > Metazoa > Chordata > Mammalia > Rodentia > Gliridae > Glis > Glis glis. The sequence continues at coordinate 139,906 of PVJS01000150.1, read as the reverse complement.
CAAGTGCAAATCCAATTATATTAATGGTTTTTTTTTTTTGTGTGTGTGTGTGGTACTAGGGATTGAACCCAGAGACATTCTACCTCCAAGCTACACCCCCAGCCGTATTTATTTTTATTTTTATTTTGAAACAGGTCTCACTAGGTTGATGAGAGTCTCACGACTTGTTGAGGCTGTCCTCAAACCTGCGATCCTCCTGTCTCAGACTCCCAAGTACTAGGATTACAGGCGTGAGCCACCATGCCTGGCTTATATTAAATTTTAATGGACTAAAAACTCCAACCAAAAAGCAAAGCTTTTCTGACTGCATAGAAAAAACAAGAAGCAGTAAAACGCTATCAGCCAAGACACTCACTTCAAATTAAAAGATGTAAATAGGATAAAAGTGCCAGGCGTGGTGGCACACGCTTGTAATCCCAGTACTCGGGAGGCGGAGACCAGAGGATCTGGGTTGGCGGCCAGCCTCAGTTAATTAGTGAGGCTTCCGCAACTTCGTGAGACCCGGTTTCAAAATAAAGGATAAAAAATAGGGCCGGGGGTGTAGCTCGGAGGTAGAATGCCCCTGGGTTCAATCCCCGGTACCTCAAAAAGATAAATAAATAAATAAATAAATAAATAAATAGGATAAAAGGAAAATGACAGAAAAAGATCTGCCACACAAACAGTAATTGTGAGAGAGTTGAAGTGACTGTAGTTATTACAGACAAAACAGATCTTAAGAAATATTACTAGAGACCAAGAGGGGTATTTTATAATGATAAAATGTCAATACATTAGAAAGATACAACAAATATAAAGGTATAAATGCTTAACAACAAACCCCAAAATACATGAAGCAAAAATTGAAAGAAATGAAAGGAAAAATAGACAATTTAACAATTATAGGCAGAGATTATAATATCTCACTCCTAATAACTTACAAAACAGGCAGGTTTGGGAATTTAGCTTAGTGGTTGAGTGCTCACCTAGCATGGCACAAGGCCCTGGGTTTGATCCCCAGCACCAATAAACAACAATAACAACAAACAAATAGGCGGAAAATCAGTACAACAATAGCAACTTGAGTAATATTGTTAATCTGATTTTTTTTAACATTCTATCCAATAAAAGCAGAATACATGTTCTTTTAAGGTGCATGTGAAATACACTCCAGGATGGACCATGTGTTAGGCCATAAAACAACATAAAAATGTAAAGGACAGGAATCTATCAAAGTATATTCTCCAACAACCACCACCACAAATGTAAAATAAACAGCAGAAAGAAATTTGGGAAATCCCCAATTCTTGGAAATAAAGTGACATGTTTCTAAATAGCTCAGAGGTCAAAATAGAAATCATAAGGGAAATTAGAAAGTATTTTGAACTAAATGAAAATAAAAATACAACATATCAAAACTTACGAGGTATGGCTTAATCAGTACTTACAGGAAACTTCAGAGTTTTAAACATGCACATTAGAAAACAACAGTTTCACATCAACAACCTAAACTTCCATTTTAAGAATGAATAAAGAAGAGTGAATTAAGCCTGAAGCAAGCAGAAGGAAAGAAATAAAGTTCAGAGGGGAAAAAATCAATGACAAAGGAAACAAAAAAGAAAAAATAAAAGAAACCAAAGTTCTTAGGGGGGAGGAGAATCAACAAACATGATAAACATTTAACTACACTGTTTAAGAGCCAGGTGTGGTGGCACATGCTTATAATCCCAGTACTTGGGAGGCTAAGATAGAAGGATCACAGATATGAGGACAGCCTCAGCAAGAAGTGAGACTCATCAACCTTGTGAGACCCTGTTTCAAAATGAAACTAATAAAAATCAAGCTGGGTGTGTAGCTCAGAGGTAGAATGCTCCTGGGTTCAATCCCCTGTAAAACACACACACACACACACACACACACACAAAGTAAGAGATGACACATAATACCAAAATCAGGGATGAAAGAGGGAACATTACTGATGCTACTGAAATTAAAGGATTCAAAGAGAATACTCCTAAAACTTTCATATCCCTCTAAAAATCTGTTAAGAGCTTATCTTGAAACAATGGTATTTAGGTAGCCATTCATTTCTGCATGTGTTCTTTGTTCAGAATTATAATCTTCAACCCACAGTACACTAGCCGATTCTAAACTAGTGAATGTAAAAATCTAATAGTTTCACATTTTTACCATATGCTTTTACCAAAGCTTGTTATTTCAACTTTCGAAAATGAGTTTTTTAGATGAACGAAAAAATGTGAAATCATAAAAAATATGAAGTCTCTGGATGTTATAGATGACTTAATGCAATTATCAACTAAAAAAGTTCAGACTAATATTTAAATAATGACACCAGGACATAGCTATGTATTTTGTAGCAAAACCTCTTTTCCCCAATTGAAAGCAAAGATCACATTTTTGAGTAGATATTTTCAGGAAAAGAATGTCTAGATTAAGCCTATAGCCTCATAAACATGGGTGATTTCAAAAATTACATTTGGCTGATCATGTATGTAATCAAATTTTATATATTTTTTCTGGGTAAATTTCAAACATGATGTCAGTGTAACATTTCTATATATTATGAACTACAAAATAATTCCTGACAATTCTACAAATTTTATGCAATTTTATTTAAATAATTTAACACTGCAGAGCGAGCCAATGTTTAAGTATAAAAATAGATGGTTTAACAACCAAATATAAGCACACACAGAAGCAGATTACATATACTCCACTGGGCCTTAAGAAGATTAAGGCAACATAAATAGCTCAAGTAATTTTATGAGAATACTTTACTCATATAATAGATGTTATTAAAACATCTCAACATAGGCAGAACCCACAATTTCTTCAGTGTGAAGTCTTCCCTTCCGGTTCTGTTGTTGATATATTAAGGATTCTTCTTAGATATGGTACAATTAGTCTAGATTGACAAATGGGCTGTCAAAGCCACTGTCTTGTTGGCTAGACAGGGGCGGAATTAATTTTCTTAAAGGCTGCTGACACACTGTAGATGGTACCGGACTGCTCAGTTTTTTGAAATCTGACTTTACTATAGCAGCCTTATGATGAGATGGGTGTCCTAGAGCCACGCTAATCTTCCCTTGCTGGGAAAACATGGTTTCTTCTGACAGGTCCGGGGCATGGTCACTCTGACATTTCATCGGTGGACAAGTCATATTATTTTTCTCTGAATCTGAAAGACAACTGGTTGCTGAAAACTCTTTGAACTTAATAGATTCACCTAGAATATCCAGAATTTCTTGTGGCCTATTGTGTAAAAATGACACATCGTGACTGTTACAGGGTAAAGTTGCACTGTTGGAAAGCCAGCCTAATGAGTCACTAAGGTCCCCTCCATCCTTTACTGGAGTTTCCCGGACACCCAAACCTTGAGCTTTCTCAGACGTGGCACGTTCATTTTCCATCAGTGAATTGCATGGATATGCTTTTAAACTGGGTCTCTCATTAGGACCACGAAAGGCTGTATGTGTGGATCCTGATTCAGAAAGCCCAGGGCTACATCTGGGTGAGGGTTTATCTCCAAAGTTTCCAAGAAATGGGTATGCGGCTGAATGCATTAGTGACTGAGAACCAGTGTCACCAAGCAGGTCTTTCTTCTTGTGCAAACCGAAGCCGCCTTCTCCTTCGCATGGAACAAACTCAGGAGAGACAGTCGCCTTTGGCAAAATGTCTAGGTGCTTGCAACTACTATCCCCAAACTCAAAGTCTGAATGTGACCCTTTGGGACCCACATGTTTTAGGTCTCCGTGCTCTGAATCCTCTAAACGCCTTCGTAAATTACAAGCAGTCCTCCTCTTAGGAACTTGCTCACACATATTTCTGGAGATACTTTTTACACTGTTGGATTTACTTTCAATGTAACGTGGCAGTATATTCTGATTCTCATCATTTCTTTTTGATTTTTCAACTCCAGCCAGCATCTCTGAAGTCAGGGGCAGTGCTACTATGTGCAAAAGAACACAAATTAGGAGAACATTAACATTTAAAGAGAAGAATCAGTTAATGTTTTTATGTATTCTCAAAGAATGCATATATATTTTCATCATTCTCAAAGAAGATGCATCAACGCTAGACATGTACAAATATTCCTTTATGTGTTTCCACTAAATAAAACTTGGTGATTTGTAACTGGAATCTGATATATTATTATTGCTAGCCACTTGCTCCATCATTTTCTGCAATAGATGGTGTGGCATTTCAAGAGCCCACAGCAAAGTTTTCAATTTTGCTCTGATTCCGATATCAGGTATGGAGTTCATGACAAAGAAAGTTTGCTAGAAGAACCCCACTCGCCCAACACCTACCTACACACACACACACACACACACACACACACACACACACACACACACAGAATTTCTGATTTAATTGGCTAGGCTACTAAATCAGATCAGAGGCAAAAACACAGCCACAGAGCATAGAATTACAGGCATTATATCTCAGAATAGTGTTCCTTGGTCCTCAAGTAAATGAAAAGGGTTTGGTTCTATGGGGACATGCTTTGTACATTGTCGCTCCAGATTTAGAAATTTATTTTCTTATTATATGCCACTGAATTTTTGTACCTAAAGTTCACATCACCATTTCAAAGTGTACACAAATAATATTTGTGCTTCTATATGAGGGATGTTTCATGAATTCCTGAACAATCTCTGCTGCAAGTTTTTCAGAAGTTCAAAAACTCAATTTCTCTACAGATCTCCCAATGTGATTGGGAATTTACCATTTTTTTCATAAATTTGTATCAGCTCCTGTTTTTATACTCTAAAATCATGGTATACACAGGAAAAAATAATTTGTAGTTTCTTGAGAGACTGTTCCATTATTATTATGAACTATCATTTTTGTCCCTTCTATTTTTTTATTATTTAAGACCTTTATTAACAGGTAGTTGCAGTTTGTTGACTTTTTAAAAAATCAAGTTGTAGCTGGGTATGGTGGCGCACGCTTGTAATCCCAGTACTTGGGAGGCTGAGACAGGAGGATCCAGGTTTGCGGCCAGCCTCCGCTACTTAGTGAGACCCTGAGCACTACCACCCACCCCGTTCAATGCTCTTAAAAAAAAATTCCAGTTTAACGAAAACCCCTGCAAGCACAACTTTACAAATGAACTCTTATTCCTTATACTTCTGCCATTTTTTTTGTACTGAAAACATTAAATATCCAAAAAGAGAGAGAGAAGAACCATTCAAGTCACTGGTCTGGACCTACCTGACTGTGTAGTTTTACTCTGGGATCTATGAGAAGTAGGTGTTTCTAGCAATTTTGCCATTGTAGCGAGTTTGCTAGCAGCATTCATAATCTTTTTCTCAGCCCTGTGGGGAATTCCAGAACACAAAATTAAAATAGTTTGAAAGAAAAAAGTGAGTTTCCTGAGCCCCAGGATTTATTTTCCTATCAACTCTGCCAACATTTAGGGTAACACAGCCATACGCCTCTCTTAATCCACAACGGCTGATCATATAAAAATAGTTAATATTGTGGTTAAGGAAAATGTCTAGAAAATGACGTCATGCTGTCCCGGTGCTCTTAGGACACGTTTGTTTAGACTGAACTTACCCTTCTTTTCCATCATCCTGCAAAATCTGTTGGAGGCAAATCAGATAATATTTGCGCATCTTTCGGGCAGTTTCTTGCCGTTCTCGAAACACCTCTGCCTTCACCATCTCCGCGGCTCTTTCTTTACTCTCCTGAATGTAACGAAGCATGTCACCTATGGGTGGGGGAAGGAAATCCCCACAGAAGGCGTGAATTTATTAACACTTTTTCAGAAACAGGAGGGGCAGACTTCAGGCCAGTTTTCTGGGAAATGAAGTGATTGGAGGTATAGTTTAAACATTATATTTCCTACAGTCATTACAATGGAATATTTCAGGTCACCATCTTGGTAGACTCAAAAGAGAAGTAATCTGTTAGTCCACCTGGAGTGATGATAGCTACATGTGGTAAGGAAACACGGCATATTCTAAAACACTCAAGACAAGTAAATAACAAAGAGAAGGCACACTGAAAAGCAAAAGAAGAGGAGGAAGCATGGGCTAGAAAGACTCACATTCTTCTCCTGTACTATGAAAATTCATGTTTCATTACTTATTCAATACTTTCAGCAGCATTTACTGAGCATCTAACTAAATATATTGACAATCTATAAGAGGTATGTACAAAATGTTACTATAAGGAGGTTCATGAGACTTATAGTTACCTTCTGAAATTTACAAACAATTATTAATTCACAGCTTTTAAATTCTCATTTCATCTTTAACTCAACATGGCTTTGATTGGGACTATTAGTTAAAGCTAACTTTTTTTTTTTTTACTAAATCCAGGACTATGTCCTACATCTAGAGTTTCACCATCCTTATTATATTAGGAATACAAACTTATATAGGAATTGGTCTGTCAATGTCAGTAAGCATCTGAAAATTAGATGCTCTATATAAAAATACCAACTGGGAGTCTATTTTTCATTATTTGAAATGGGAAAAGTTAAAATGAAGTACATGCCAACATAAAACTCCAAACTATCTTTCTAAAATATACCATAACACACGTACAAAGTTACCATATTAGTATGAAAAATGCTTGAAATATCACTTTCTAATTAAAAGATTATTAACAAAACAGTTGCTTCGTTTGTAGTAGTACTATGTCCGTTGCTAGCACCAGCAACAACTGAGAAGCAAATCCCCTTTATTGATAGTGAATGAGCTTTTCAGAACATCTGCAAGATTCTGATACCTACCCATTATATTCAGGATGTGAGACCTTTCCTTCTCTCTCTTTTTTTTTTTTTTTTGCGGTACCGGGGATTGAACGCAGGGGCGTTCTACCTCCGCACTACAACCCCCGCCCTATTTTTTATACTTTATTTTGAAACCGGGTCTCACGAAGTTGCAGAGGGCCTCACTAGGTAGAGAGAGAGAGAGAGAGAGAGAGAGAGAGAAGAGAGAGAGAGAGAGAGAGAGAGAGAGAGAGAGGGAGGAGAAAGAGAGAAAGAGCTGAGGCTGGCTGTGAACCCGGATCCTCCGGTCTCTGCCTCCCAAAGTACTGGGATTACAAGCGTGCGCCACCACGCCTGGCTCCTTCTCTTTTTGTTAAAAAATGAGTGTCATTTTAGGAGATAAATATACACTTTTCCTATATAAACACAGGTTATTGATTGAGATGTGCATTAATTCTATGCAATTTTATCATTAAGAAGTACTTTATACTGTGAAGACATATGCCAGGAGAACTCTGCAGAGCAGCTGGTACTTACTACCTGGTACTGACAAAGACATGACAAACAAATTTCCAGCTATTAGAAATAATATTGAGAAATAACAGAGCAACTGTTAACCAGATTCATTTCCATAGTCCCTAAAAGTTTACGATAGGAAGTAATAATTGCTAGTACTTCCATGACATTTTCTTTGCTACAAGTTATGTTGTAAGGTTATTAGAATTTTAATTGAATATTAATATCCAAACAAAAATAAAAACAGGATAACCAACAAAATAAAAATAACTCTACTCTCATGACACTTCCGAAAGTTACTACTTGGGCAAAATGACCCATTGCTATATAATTCTGAAATGGTATCAATAATCTTTTCTACGATTGAAGAAAAAGGTAGTTTGGAAATTTCCCCTCAAAGTACTAGTGCTGGTAAACTCCGAGTTTACATTTCACAATAATAATAAAAGTCCAAACTATCATGAATATCTTGGGAATCTCTTTAGGGACTTACGCTTAATTTTTTTTACAGCTTTAATGTACTGCCCACGAAGTTCTTCCAAGGCCTGCCTGCTGTGGGGCAGACAACTATCTTCAACGGCCCCTTCTGACAATGACCTAGAGACAGCCAAAGATTACAAAACAGAGATCATAAGTGAAAAACTTCACTCGAAAAATATATGTGTATTCATATATTCTAATAAAATAAACTGAGATGTGCTAAGAATTACATACACAAGGATCTCCACTACATAGTTATCTAAAATAAGAGGAAAATGGAAACAACCTAAATGTGATAGCTGCTTAAATAAATTACAGTAAATCCACATGATGGAAATGTATGAAACTATTGAAAAGCATATTGTAGGAAAATATCTAATAACTTGGGGGGTGCTTTTCTGAAAATATTAAGTTAATAAGGGGTTACAATAATCCCAATTTTTTAAACGCACTGTGCACATGGCATGTGTATATAAAGAAGCTTAAATGAAGCTAGGCATGGTGGCACAAACCTGTAATCCCAGCACATGGGAGACTGAAACAGGAGGATTGCAGGTTCGAGGTCAGCATCAGCAACTCAGCAAGACCCTCAGCAACTTAGCAAGACCCTGTTTCAAAACAAAAAATAAAAAGGGCTGGAGATGTAGCTTGGATGTAGAATGCCTCTGGGTTCAATCCCAGTACCCCCCCCCCAAAAAAGAAAGAAACTTAAATGAGATAAAATGGGGTTAACAGAAGGTATATTCTGGGGATAGTGTTGGGAGATTTTCTCCTTTTTAAATACTCTTTTATATGTAAAAAAAACAATATAGGTAACAGCTCAAAAAATGTAGATAGTTAAAAATAAAATGGTCTTTAAAATAGTCAAAATTTACCTTGGTGGTATCTTACAAAGCGTTTGCAGTTCTTCCAATTTATTCTTCATGTCATTGTTTTCTTCTATTAACTCTTCAACAACTTTAGTATTTTCTTCTATAAAAGAAAATGTATAATATACTAGGTTAATTTTTTTCGTCTTCCTTTTCTGAAAGTTCCCAACACAAATATAAAGGAGACTTCACTGTTTCCAGTTGCTCTCCTGGGTCATGCATTCCCTAAGAAGCCCTAGCCTGACCATTCCCTTGCTTTGTTTTCTCAACATTAAAAGCTCTAATCAGTCTCCATCTTGCTTGGGGTTACACACTGTCCTGGAATTGGTTTCCAATTGTCTCATAGGCATGTGTTTTGTCTTCCAGCTAGACTGAAGCTCTGTAGAAAACTAATAGGTTTACTAATTCCATGTTCCCTTGGGTTCTAGTAAACGGTCTGTGCTTATATAAATGGTCATTGAACAAGCACCTCGAAGTAAAATATAATGAAAATTAACCTTAAATAGGTGTCATGCTCATATATAATGTAAAATTTTCAATTCTTTGGACTTTTAAAAAGAAGATGAGAGACTGACAAAACATTTGCTACAAAAGAAAAAAGCATAAAAAAATTTTAGAGTCAGAGAAACATAAAGTTTAGAAACACTAGCTCCACTTATTACCAGTTAGATAAATGTAGGCAAATTACTGACTAGGAATAGAACCATATGACCCAACCGTACCACTCCTCAGGGTCTTCCCAAAGGAACTGAAGTTAGAATACTATAGGGATACATGCATACTCGTGCTTATGGCAGCACGATTCACAATAGGCAAATTATGAAACCAACCTAAGGTGTCCATCAACAGATAAATGGATAACAAAAATGTAGTATGTATACACAATGGAATTTTACTCAGCCATGAAGAATAACAAAATTATGCCATTTGCAGGAAAATGGATGGAACTTGACGATATTATGCTAGGTGGGATCAGCCAGTCTCAGAAAAGTTAAGGGTCATATGGTTTCTCTCATAAGTGGGATCTAGAACAAAAATAGGAAGCAAAAGGGACTTCAGTCAAATGCAGAGAGAAAATAGAATAGTGGAAGGGGCTTGCAGGAGGGGGAAAACTAGGACTGAGGAAAGGAACAGTTCAAAAAAGGTTACGTCCATATAAGGTTTCACTACCAGTCTCACTGACATCTACGGGGTGGAGGAAGTGGGGGGAGGGTAGGAGGAGGGAAATATATCAAATGATGTGTGTGTGCGTGTATGTCTTTATCACTTTGAATCTCACCATGATGTATAGTTACATTGCACCAATAAAAGTATAAGCAATTTTTAAAAATCTAGGAAAATTACTTGATATGCCTGAATCTGAGTTTCTTTTCACATACCTTACAGGTTATAATAGAAGTCAACAAATGCACAGCACCTTATACAAGGTCTGGCAATGTCACTGTTCAGTAGATGTGCTCCTGGCACCTCCTGTTCCTTTCTATGCCACCCTGTCAGCACACCCCGTGATCCGGGAACAAGGCTGTCCTGTTCCCCCTGGCAACCGATTGAGCTAACATGAAGTCTTAAGCCACTCACTCTTACTCTTTTTTTTTTTGCAGTACCGGGGATCGAACCCAGGGGCGTTCTACCTCTGCGCTACACCCCCAGCCCTATTTTTTATACTTTATTTTAAAATCGGGTCTCACATAGTTGCAGAGGGCCTCACTAGGTAGAGAGACAGAGAGAGAGAGAGAGAGAGAGAGAGACAGAGAGAGAGAGAGAGAGACAGAGAGCTGAGACTGGGATTACAAGCGTGTGCCACCATGCCCGGCGCACTCTTTTACTTTTCAATAAATGCTATCAAGAGAATGAATGAATGAAAGAAAGAAAGAAAGAAAGAAAGAAAGAAAGAAAGAAAGAGAAAGAAAGAAAGAAAGAAAGAAAGAAAGAAAGAAAGAAACAGTAACAATGGCAAAGACAGTATCACCTAATTTATATTAAGACAAAAATTCAAATAAAACTATTAAATGATTTAAATTCTGGCCCTGATCCTTTTTATAAGCCCACTGTTTTGAAGAAGTACAAACTTTCCTGTTTTTTTGTAAGTCTATGAATTACAGAAAATATTGGCTTCAAAAATCATTATGTAAAGTATTTTATCACTACAAGGTACAGGGCTAAATATTATCATTTATCAATAATAAGCATATCTGCTATTGTCATTTTATTATGTAAAAATACATCCTTGGCTTTCATCAAATTTTACAATATCTATATTGTATCTATATGTATAGTTGAATTGGACAAATATCTCACTTACCTTACTGGCTAAGTAAACTTTACTTAAGGAGCTAAGTAAACTGAAAGGGAACCGGGAGTGGTAGCACACAGTAATCCCAGTATTTAGGAGGCTAAGACAGGAGGATCGCAGGTTCAAGGATAGCCTTAGCAATAAGCGAGACTCTCAGTAACCTGTTTCAAAACAAAAAATTTTAAAAAGGGGCTGGGGGCAAAGCTTGGAGGTAGAATTTCCCCTGGGTTCAATCCCTAGTACCACCACCACCAAAAAAAGGGGGGAAAGTATAATTGTTAAAATTTTAATCTAAAAGTTCTTAAAACCCTTTTTGGCCATAAAGTACTTGTTACCTATCACTAACAGACTTGTAAGCAGTACGTGGTGGTAGGTGTTAACAGGTGGCTTCTCTTAGATACTGGGTACTGGAGAACTATACTAAGTGCTAGATCCAGACTTGATTCTTGTTTCCATAAAGTGTGAACCCCAGAGGGGAGTACAGACAATAAATAATTACAAAAATGATGAATACTATAAAAAGCACAGGAGCTACAGAGGATGCATAGTAGGAGGACCCAACCAGGTGTGCGGCAGAAGAATGTATTGAGGGAAAGATGGGCAGGAGTTAGCTAGGAATGAGATCAGGAAACTGATAAAGGGAGAAGACAGCAGGCTTGGGGAGACAAGGCTGAAGGGCTGGCAGGCAGTAGATGGTGAAGAGCTTTTTAAACCATGTTACATTAAGTGCAGTGTTTCAGGCTGAGGGCCTGGCAACACTGAACAGCTCTTTTTTTTTTTTTTTGCGGTACCGGGGATTGAACCCAGGGGCGTTCTACCTCCGAGCTACACCCCCGGCCCTATTTTTTATCCTTTATTTTGAAACCAGGTCTCACGAAGTTGCAGAGGGCCTCACAAATTAGCTGAGGCTGGCCACGAACCTGGATCCTCTGGTCTCCGCCTCCCAAGTACTGGGATTACAAGCGTGTGCCACCATGCCCGGTGTTGAAGAGCTCTTAACCAGAGTGTCATGATCCAATTCCCGTTTTAAGAGGTTGCTCTGGCTTCCCAATGCAGAATAAATTGGAGGGGCAAGACTGGAAGAAGACTCAGGAGGTAAATACAGAACATAAATGAACCTGTTCACCTGGTCGTTTCTGGACAACACAATTATTTGAGACCCTGGTATTTGGTTTTTCATTCATTCAAACATTTATTGTTATTATAAGGATGAATGAGATGACACATTCCTTATCCTCAGGGAACAGTTTGGACAGGGTATCAGGTAAGTAACCAAATGATTAAAATACAGAATGGTAGCCAGGCATGGTGGTACATGCCTGTAATCTCAGTACTTGGGAGGTGGAGACAGGAGGATCGCAGGTTCAAAGCCAGCCTCAGCAATTTAGTGAGCCCTCAACAACTTAGTGAGATCCTGTTCTAAAATAAGCAAATAAAATAGGGCTGGGGGTATAGCTCAGAGATAGAACACCCCTGGGTTCAATCCTCAGTACCACATACACAAAAAATAAATAAAACAAATAAAAATAAAAAGGGCTGGGGGTATAGCTCAGAGGTAGAACACCCCTGGGTTCAACCAAAAAATAAAAATAGAAATAAATAAAATGCAGAATGGTAATAAAGGGCATGGAGGAAGAGCCAGGTGCTGCAGACCTCACAGGAGTGGCCCACTCAACCCAGAAAGGAAAATCAAGGAGGGCTTTACAGATGAGGAGACATCTGCTGAGATGCACCCTAAGGGATGAGAGGTCGACCAGAGAGTAAATGGCGGGTCAAGCAAGAGAAAGAGTGACAACGTCATATGTAAGGCCTAGCAGAAAAAGAAAATATGGCCAGTTCAGGAATCTGAAACATTTCAAATGAAAAAAGTATAGAACACGGGGTGTAGATGAACACTGAGGGTAAGAGGAGTAGCTGCGTAAGCTCAACAGCTTCCCTTCTTCAGAAGGGAGCTAGGAAACAGCAGAAGATATTCTTTATGGATAGATTGCCCTGACAGCACTGTGATGAGTGGACTGGATGGAGGCCAGCCCAGATCCATGCCTTTGTTGAACCTTTTCCCTCTCCTAGAACGCTGCTCTCCTTGGTGCACGCCTCCATGTTTTGAGGCTCAAGCCTTCCACTGCCTAGAGCACTGTGTGACACACACTGGGCCCTCAATACTGTCCAATCAAGAAAGAAAGGAATGGGAAGCTTTCAATCAGAGCTGAATTTTCCTCTTTTGAGTTGATTATTAGTTATTAAAAATACGATCCAAATTGGTTTACATTAATCCCCAAAGAGAACCAGTGCATAAACAAGAAGGCCACATTTGAACATTTCAACGAGGATCAAACAGCTGTATGCTGGTAGCAAAGCAACTTTAAGGGCTGACCTCCGATTTGCTCCACTACATCTTTGTGCTTCCTTTCTAAATGCTGAAGATGCCTACAGCATTTCTCCAGTTTTCTTTTCAGATCTTGACATTCCTGCTTTGACCTTTCAAGCTCTTGGAAGCAGTGTCCACAGCATAAATCTTTTATTTCAAAGATCTTTTTCTTATCTGCAAAAATTAAATGACAGAAAACTTTCACATCAGTTGAGACTGATTATGGATTATGAGGGGAAAAAAGGAAAGAAAGAAAACGAGAGGACATGACTCACCATGAAAGGCTAGAGTGTAACTGAAAATCATGAAGCTGAAGAGAGAGACACACACATGGGTTTAAATCCTGTTCTACTGCTTACTAGCTGTGACTCAGAGCATATTACTTGACCTCCCTGAGGCTTAGTTTTTTAATATGTAAAACTGGATAACACCATCTACTTTAACATTGCTATGAAATTTAATGCTCAGATCTTAATTTTGAACACCACTGCCCACTCAAAGGAACCAGGGATCTTCAAGAAATGGCTGACTCCAGTACTAGGAGAGGGTATGTTCTCAATAAAATTGAATTATCTTGCCATGCCAGAAAGTAAGAAAGTACTCAAAAATACAGGCATGTTATAAGGACACAGGAGCCAGTTTGAAAGGGCTCTATTAGCTGAATCTGGGACAATCTGCACACTAATTAAGTATACTAATGAATTAAAAAGTATTGGAAAAACAGGAATTTGTGAGTCATATCAATAATCCTATGGATGGATGGATAGGAAAGGATGATAAGTATGTAGGTAGATGGACAGACAGAAATATGGATAAGTACAGAGGCAAACCAAAGGGGAGAATTGTTAATTACAACAACATGTTGAGTACAACTAGTAAAAGTAGAGCGAGGTCTGGAGTTGGAACATTATCATTTTACAACTACCATGGTAAAGACTGGATCTGGCAAGAATCACCAGTGACTGCCAAATCTCAGAGAAGGTTTTATGAGGAGAAGGATATTTGCATGGTCTTAAAAGTGTCTCCCCACAGATTGCTTATTAATTGCAAGGGGGAAAACCCCCAATAATGTAAATGAAGAAATTTGACAACCTTTTGACCACGTGATCAAAATGAACCACACCAATAAAAGACAAATAGATACCATATGCTTCCAGATGAGACAGCACGTCACCCCTACAGTGTCCCAGCCAAGAAAGCACAATCTGACCTTAATCATGAAGAAATAAGATAAATCCAAAATGAAAAAGGTTCCAATAGAAATGGGTGGTGGAGCTGGGCGTGGTGGTGCACGCTTGTAATCCTAGTACTTGGGAGGCTGAGACAGGAGGATGGCAGGTTCAAGACCAGCCTTTGAAACTTAGTGAGACCCTGTTTCAACATAAAAGAAAATAAAAAGGCTGGGAGTGTAGCCTGGAGGTAGACCGCCCCTGGGTTCGATCCCCAATTATTCCCCAAAAAATGGGTGGGAGAAACAGAAGATATTTCTCTAAAAAATGTCAAGGCCATAAAAAGATAAAGAAAGGCTGTGATAATGTTCTATATTGAAGGAGGCTAAAAAAGACACATGATGACTACATGTAATACCTGACCCCAGACCACAAAAAGAAAAAAAGAAATCTAGGAGAGGAGAGACATTAAGTTAGAGAAATCTTATACATTTGTTCAGTCAGAAAACTGTTCACATCTTTGATTTCCTTTTATTCTCAAGGTAACCCTCTGGAATGATGATTACGGACGTGACAAAGACTGACGGAAACAAAATCCAATTACCAGCATCTGCTTCTTGCAAGGCCGAGGGCTGCGTGTGGTGTCCAGAAGTGGGTGCAGTAAGGGCGGCTGGGACCCCAGGATCTCCTCTGCCAGTGCCCCCACTGGCAGGATCCATAGAGATCTTGGTCACATTTCTCTGCAATAAATTATCTTCATAGTTAATGCCTCATAAAAATCTCTATACAGAATTGCTATTTAAATTGCTGATATTAGAAATACAAAAAGAAAACACTGCTTAAAAACAATCTCATCTGAACCAGCATCAATATTTTCCTCAGGATGTTACATAAATATATTGCTATGCTATGGACTAGACTTTCGTGATCATATTTTACAAATTACAACACTGATAGAGGATTTGTGGGCCTGCTCTGACACAAGAGTTTGCACATTTATTTATATATGAATTTGAGATATTCTGAATGGTTTACATGATCAAACCACAAGACAAACAATCTGAAACCAGAATTATTCTTGAAAATCCAAAACATTTTCACTATAGCAAGGGTCAAATTCATTAGCAACTAAAATACCAACCTTTTGCCTCCTATGAATTGAAAATAACAATAAAAGTAATTTTAAATTTATATAGTACTAGCCGGGCGTGGTGGCGCATGCTTGTAATCCCAGTACTTTGGGAGGCGGAGACCAGAGGGTCCGGGTTCGCAGCCAGCCTCAGCTCTCTCTCTCTCTACTTAGTGAGGCCCTCTGCAACTTCATGAGACCCGGTTTCAAAATAAAGTATAAAAAAAAAAACATAGGGCCGGGGGTGTAGCGCGGAGGTAGAACGCCCCTGGGTTCAATCCCCGGTACCGCAAAAAAAAAAAAAATCTATATAGTACTTATATACTTTTAAGTATTTTAATATATACTGTCATTAAGCAAGAAAGGCCAGTAGAATTCCTAGTTAAAGACAGGAACTGAGGCTTAGCTAAGTCAAACATCTTGCAAAGGCCATTTTTTCACTAACATTTACTGAATGTTTTCTGTGCTTCAGTTCCTGTTGTAGGTAATATAGCTTACTAAATTCACTAATTTTTAAGGCAATATTTTCAGATTTTGGAAAACTATTAAATCTCAAAGGAACAGAACACACAATATTGATAATCATGTTTAATTACTTAAAATACATAATATATGCTTGATTCTAGAAGCCTTGATTTTGATTATGAGAAAACCATTTTCTGAGCATCGGGAAACCTGTCTATGATGTCCAACAGAAGCAGTGGTCAAGAACTAGAGAAATGAAATATACTATACTATAATATATATAAAGTATATATTATATTGTTATATATGATAGATATTGGTAGTATAGTTGCTAATGATTAAAATCCTGCTGCTAGTATATATTAATAGATAATAACATATAATATATAACATTAAATGTCAAAAATATATAACATATTATATATTATTATCTATCACATTAGATATTTTAAAAAATACTCTGGAATATATAATACAATATATTAATATGCAATATATTAATATATAGTAGATATGTATGAGATGTTTGAAATGTATATTATACATTATTATATGCCAATATATAATAAAGTAATATACAATAGATATGTAATATATAACATAAAATATTTAAATATATAACATTATATATTAAACATTATTATGTTAATATATATTCCAGAATATTTTTGAAAATCCAAAGTATTTTCACTGCAGCAGGATTCAAACTCATTAGCGACTATAATATAAGAAATATATAAATGGGAGGAGGAAGGTGCTGTGGTTTCTTGATTTTTTTAAAGTAGAGACTGTCTTTTCAGACAAACAAACTTGAAAACATTAACATGATTTTCCCATCACTTTTCATCCTAACACTTGGTAAATTTTTCTTGTTTTATCTATTTTTTCCAAAGATTATCAATAATATGAAGCCGTGCTCATGGGAAGCAATCTTGAAGGATTAATATCTTAGTGAAATCAAGGATAAAACTATCAGCTGGGGTAGAACTGGGATGGGGTGGACTAATCGTTTAGGTCCCTTCTGGCTCTAAAATTCTGTACTTTTTCACATGCAGAATGCAGAAAAACCAAGTTGTGTCATGCACATCCTACCCAAATCTAAGGAATCAGGGCATTAGGGATTTAAATCTTTTTTTCTCAGATTGAACAACTATAGTATATGTTTGCCCAAAATAATAAGCTAATTATCACCAACTGACTGGAACTCAGATTTTTTCTTAGCTTGTAACTCTTTCCAGTAGGTATTACTGCCAAATGCTCAATGCTGCCTTGAGAAATCTTTAATCATGATATTGATGGACCTTAAGTCATACATCTAAATTCTTCTTTCAGACAACCTGATGATATTGACATCTTCTCCACTTCTAATTTCACATGTTGAAACTGGCTGGACATAATAACTAGAACATAATTCTGGATCTTTCATGGATACCTGATTTCTCTAATCATATGGGAGAAAGACTTTGGTTTTATCAGACCTTCCACACAAACTAAAAGCTAGTTTCAAGTACTTATACAACTAAAAGAATACAACTACTCTGTTCTGCATGAACATATAGAGTGCACCAATAAAACTGGATTTCAGGGTTGTGTGTGAGTGAGCCATACCTCTTATTTGCTTGTTTCTGTATCAATAACTCTTGTATTTGGTTCGCATTTTTTTGGCCTAAATAAGATATAAACTCATTAAGGGCAAGAAATAGGCTTCTGAACTCTTTGATTCATATTTCTTGAAGTGGATAGGCCCAGAAAATAAATAACTGGAACAAGAGCTACTCAGTTTCTGAAATCTCAGGTCCTTACAAAGAACAGCTTTAAAAAAAAAAGACATCTAGAGGCTAAAAGCTCTGCCTCATATTTGTGGTGCTATGAAGCAGTAAAGTTCTTTTGGCAACAGAATACGCAATCTTTTTGAGTTTGCTACAAAAGTTTTTCTTAAACCACTGGCAAAGACACAAGTCTTACATCTCTTAAACTGTAAAGAAAAGAAAAATTACCATATGTAACTTCTACAATCACCCTTGACATTCATTAGTTCTTCTCAGTCTCAGGAACATACCTTTTCCCATTCTGGGTTTATATTTTCTATAAGTAAGAAAAATGTATCTTGAAGTGTTTTCTGTATGCAGGCTTTTAGTTTCTCAAAATATTGCACAGACACCCACTTTGAAGAACAAGTCGACAAGATTTCCAAAAGCTGCTTGTCCTCTGAACCACTAACGTACTCCTTGTGGGTAGCCCTCAAGAGAAGTTGAAGCACGGCTAGGACGTCTTCCTCATACTGGTGGATTTCCACTTGGATCCGCCTGGCTTCCTGCACTGTCCACTCCCTACGGCTCTGGTCTAGACATGCTTGTAATTCTGTCTCCTTCTGAAGAAGTAGTTCAGTTTTTTGCTTCACAAAGTCTTCTTTAGCTGCTGCAAGCACCTCATTAATTTTATTTCGATGATCATCTAAAAATTGCCGGTAATCTTGCTCATTTTGCTCTTGAAGTCTGTGGATTTCTTCTTGTTTTTCTCTGTTCCATTCACTCCGGGCTTTAGCCAGCTCGGCCCTGACAACCACAGGGACTTCTTCGTTCTTTAACTCCAGTTCTTTCTGCAGAGAATGAATCTTCTCTTCTAATTCATTCCTAGGCATTCCATTCTGCTTCGTATTTTCAACCTCATTTTTCCATTTCTCTTTAGCTTCAGACACAGCAAATGATAGCTGAAAGGTATAACAACGTACATTTTTAAAGCCTTTATGATTCTCCTCATTAACAACATAATTTAAATAAGTAATGATTTGGGTTAACCTACAAATATAAAAAGAAATTTTAAATCAAAACTAAAGGAAAAAAGTAAATGTAGATAAAATGTTGAGGACCTTTTCTCTCATTTTAAATCACCTAATAGTTTATTTATTTATTTATTTATTTATTTATTTATGTATTTATGTATTTTTTGCAGTACCGGGGATTGAACCCAGGGGCGTTCTACCTCTGCACTACACCCCCGGCCCTATTTTTTTATACTTTATTTTGAAACCAGGTCTCACGAAGTTGCAGAGGGCCTCACTAAGTAGAGAGAGAGAGAGACAAGGAGAGAGAGAGAGAGAGAGCTGAGGCTGGCTGCGAACCCAGATCCTCCAGTCTCCGCCTCCCAAAGTACTGGGATTACAAGCGAGCGCCACAACGCCCGGCTTCACCTAATAGTTTATGTCTTATATTATCTAAAAAACCAAAGCATCAATTTCTTGGGAACCAGAAGTTGAAATTAGAATATATATTTATATATTCATTTTATATATTTATATAATTGACCAAAACTAATGCCAGAAAATATTTCATATTAGTATTTGAATAGTCAGTATTAAATTAATATTAGTGATTAATTTAATACAGTACTATATTAGTAATTTTAACATGGATACAGTCTCAAATTTAATCTAAGCCCCCTACAAATTAAGTATCTTTTACCTAAAGCAAAAGCAGTCTCATAAGGAAGTCTTAGGAATATAACATGCACCTCTCTATTTGCTGACAAATCATGCGACTTTAGTGATTAAAATGGTTCATTAAATAACAATATCAAATAAACCAGGAGTGGTGGCGCACGCTTGGGAGTACTTGGGAGGCTGAGACCGGAGGATCACGGGTTCGCGGCCAGCCTCAGCTACTTAGGCCCTCTGCAACTTAGTGAGACCCTGTTTCAAAATAAAGAATAAAAAATGGGGCTGGGGGTGTAGCCTGGAGGTAGAATGCCCCTGGGTTCAATCCCTAGTACCACAAACAAACAAATAAATAAATAAATAACAATATCAAACAAAATAAGTCAATTTTCATTAACCTCATTTTCTATTATAATAGGATAAGTAGATAAAACAATAGTCCATAACCAAAGAATAACAGGGAAATAAAAACCCTTAGCTGTAGCTCCAGCCCTGCACTGACCACAGAGGTGGTTTAGCACAAGGGCTTCATGGAGCGGACTCGAGACGACCACTGGCATTTGCACACCATTGTGGAACCACAGGCCGACTCCTCAATGTCTCAGAGCCTCAATATCATCCTCTGTAGAGATGATTACAAGGCCAATTCGATAGGGTTGTTTAGGATTAAACATATAGGAGATAATCCATTTAAAATACTCAACCTAGAATCTGTAGATAGTAGAATCAAATGTTACATAGCTATTATTACTTTGGGATGCATGGCCTTAGAAAAGTCATTTAATCTCATTGGCACTTTGTATGTTCACATATAGAATGAGCAGAATGGATGATGACCTTGAGTCCTCTTTACTTCTAATATTCCCTAACTATATTAAAAGAAACCAGAAGGATAGACACAACAGTGTCCAAAGACAGAACTGGGCATCTCTAAAGGCTTGGCCTAGACAGTGGTGATTACTACTAACTAATACTACATATATGCTCAAGATGATGAGCTAGGATATCTGCTAATTTAATTTTCTACTAAAAGAACTCATTAGCTATGATGAGCTTTACAATGGAAACTGCCACAAAATTCCACTGTTACCAGGAGAATAAGTCAGCGTTAACTTGGAACATGTTTAGTGTTTTTAGAAAAACAAGTCATGATCTTTGTCTATATAAAAGTGGTAAGCTGGGCGTGGTGGTGCACGCTTGTAATACAAGTACTTGGGAGGCTGAGACAGGAGGATCGCAGGGTCACAGCCAGCCTCAGCTATTTAAATAGTAAGGCCCTCCACAACTTAGTGAGACCCTGTTTCAAAATAAAGAATAAAGAATAGGGCTGCGGGTGTAGCTCAGAGGTAGAATGCCCCTGGGTTCAATCCCCAGCACCACCAAAAAAAAAGGTAAAAGATTAAAATATTTATTTTCATATTTTCATAGAAAAAGAAAGAAAAACAGATCATGTGGCAATAGATGTCTGGAAATCATTACCAGGGGACCTGAGTAGAGGTGGGAGGACCCATGGAACTTGGACGACCTGCTCGACTTTACTAAAAGTGTACATCTTTTCAGGTGAAGTTCTACAGGGAGGTTTTGACAATGTGACTCAACTCTGTGGCTCCCAAACCTCACTGCACATTAGAATCAACTAAAGAGCTTTAAAAAATCTCAGTGCCCAAGCTATACTCCATACCAACCAAAACACAGTCTGAGGGTATCAACCAGTCAACAGTATTTTTAAAAGATCCTCACATGATTCCAACATGCACAAAGTTTGGGAACCACTGAACCAACTCGACCACTTCTGAACTCTAGAAACTGGATTTAAATCTCTAGAGATTCTGATGGATGACTCTAATCTTTTTTTTTTTTTTTCAGTACCAGGGATTGAACCCAGGGCCATTCTACCTCCGAGCTACACCCCCGGCCCTAGTTTTTTTATTCTTTATTTTGAAACAGGGTCTCACTAAGTTGTGGAGGCCTCACTAAGTAGCTGAGGCTGGCCGCGAACCTGGATCCTCTGGTCTCAGCCTCCCAAGTACTGGGATTACAAGCGTGCGCTACCACACCTGGCCTGGATGACTCTAATCTTAAAGTCCCGCCATGAACTGGGCCCTTTCTCCAGTTCCTTTGGTTGGAGGAAGGATGTATAACATGTTAACATCATGTTTTGTGGCTGATACAATTATCTAGAATAGCGCTACTCATACCCAAGTGTGGTCCACAGACCAGCAGTCTCACCATGTGGGAGCCTGTTAGGAATACCAGTTCTCAGGACTCACTGCAGACCTACCAAAACATCACCCCCAGAGTGAAAGCCCAGGACTCCACACCTTAACACACCCAGCACATGATTCTCATGCCTGCTAAGGTTTGAGAAGCAGCTCAAACGCTGCCTTCTCCTTACTATATTGCTGCATTCGCACACATTCAGGCCTTCTGTATTCTAAGAAAAGACCTTTTGGCCTAATTTTCTACATTCTACCCAACTTTATTATTTTCCTGGACTTCTGAGCTCTAAGAAAAATACCCTCACCATCATTTATTTCCTCTTTCTCTCTCCCTCTTAAATTTCCTTTTGAAATATTTCAGAAATACTAAAAAGTCTAGTGAATGGTGTAATAAACACCCATGTACTACTACATAACTTAAGAAAAATCTTAAAATTGATTTTTATCTGTTTAATTATTTCCTTGAGTAATCTGTGGAATACAATGATGAATACAAGACAGAAATCATTTATGAGTTCTGTCATACACCATATAACTCCCCAAATAACTGGCATTTGGAGAATACCCCTCCTGTGTAGTACAAGCTTGACAATAAAATCCATTACATTTTGAGTCATAAAAAATCCAGAAGAGATTTATACATATGACATAAAGTGGGACCTTAAGTTTGTTTCCATTTTTTCCCTAATACTGATAGGTCTGAATGTTTTTCCATTGATTTTTTTGCAATTTGAACAAAGACCATCTGCTCATATCCTTGGTGTACTTATCCATGAGCTCTTGCTTTTCTTTAAGTTTGCATAAGCCCTTCAGCATATATTAGTATTAATATTTCTCATGTTTGGTTCATTTATTTTCCTTATTTTATTATCTTCCTAATTCAACTTTGTTGTTATCAAAAGAAAATTGTTTTAAATGTTTGTACATATATTAAACCTATTACTTTTATCTTGGCTTTTACATCCATTGCCTCAAAATTGAGTTTTGCAACGTTGTTGCTGAGATACAGATCTGAACTATTTAATTTTCTTTTAATTTTTCTATACTTTCACTTAAAAAGATGTTTAACTCCATCATCTAGCATTTATTGTGATGCATGGAGCAGGTAAACAGAATTTTTCCTAAGTGTTATCTTGCTATCAGAAGACTATTTATTATGGAAAGGTTCCTCATTTTCTTATCTTGAAACAATTTATTAAACTTTTATTCATAGTCGGGCCTATCTCTGAAGTTCGTACTATACTGATTTAAAAACAACTCTATTTTTTGTGATTCAATACTGTCTGAGTTATTGCTTTCCAATATATTCTATTATGTGGTAAGAATGGACTGCAACTCCTTTCCCAGGACACTAAAAAAATTTCTGGTCCTTTTATTTTTTCCAAATAAATTGAGAATCATTGTGTCAAATTTCAAAAGTATTTTCAGTTTGTTGGCATTTTTATTGGAATTGGTTTAGACCAGTAAACTAAGTTGGAAGAGTACCTATGGTTATAACATCTGAGTTTTCCTTTCAAGGAACATGACATCTCTGGAAAGAAGAGTTGGCTACTTACCAAGGAGAACATGTTGTAAGATCACTGGCACAGACGAGAAACCTTTACGCACAAGAGAGGATACTATACAGCTGATGATATACAAACCCATAAACACCTGTTCTCAAGCTTGCCCAAAGGTAGTGCAAGATAGAATGGAAATTCATTTCAAAGTTGAGGTTATCTTTCTATGAGAGTTCGAAGAGGCTAAGATACATTCTCTCTCCCTGCACAACTTGATGATGAGAACAGGACCACGTGTTAGGACCTTAGCTAATGCTTAACATCCCTGTCATTGTTAATCCTTCAACAACTCCAAGAGTAGGCACAAATCCCCAGGATGGAAGCGAGAGAAGAGATTGGGGAGGGGACTTCCGGACCTTGCTTTCATGGGCACCTACCCGTTGGGCCACAGAGATCTCTTGTTCTTCCTCCCACTTCTTCTGTTCTGCTCTCAAGCGTGCTTTATACTCTGCAAGCTCAGGCAGTTCTTCCAGCCATCGACGACGAGCATTTTGCACAGCTGTTTCTACCTGAGGGACAGGGCAGGAGACAGAGCCGAAGCCGGGTAGCAAATTTCAGAAAGAGCGCATTTTCAAATAGCAACTATAATTCCATGTGCATTTTACATTGCGTCTCACTACGTTACAGTTGCACTGACTTCAAGTACCCTACCTTATCCCAAACAGTAGATGCTAATCCTTCTTTTCCAAACTTCCCATGTTGTCCCATGCAATTGCCACAAAGGGAAGTGGGAATCTCTAAGTGTTTGATGAAGGATACTATCGTAGAAAGCTTTATATGAAGCACCAACTGTCATTTCCAACAACCTTCTACTTATCTTGGGAAAAAGGACAAGGCGTGCCAGAGGGCTGAGTGGTGTCAGCTGCTGTCTGGTCACTACACCCCCTACCCCCTCATGCCTCATTCCCTACCCATGCGCACACACCTGCACCACTACGGTTTAGAGCCTTGTATCTGGCAACCTTTCCTGCTGTCAAGAATTAATTTGTACAAAAGAATGAGGGCAACACTTCAACTCAGGCAAGAATTTAAGACTTGATGAATTATGAGGGTGGTGTGCTTATAACTTTGTCACCAGTTATGAGAAGACTGAATTTAAATAATTATTCCTTATTACTTTCCTCTAAAATACACAGATATACACACATATATTCATATATACAAGAGCACGGTTGATATAAGAGGCTGTATTTCCCACTAAGGTACTAAAATATAACTAAATGCAAACTCCAGGGAGTTAAAAATATGGAGAAAAGATAGAAATGTGTATTCAATAGAAATGTGTATTCTTTTTTTTTTTTTTTTGCGGTACTGGGGATTGAACCCAGGGGCATTCTACGTCCGAGCTACACCCCCAGCCCTATTTTTTATTCTTTATTTTGAAACAGGGTCTCACTAAGTTGCAGAGGGCCTCACTAAGTAGCTGAGGCTGGCCGAGAACCCGGATCCTCCAGTCTCAGCCTCCCAAGTACTGGGATTACAAGCGTGCGCCACCACACCCGGCTAGAAATGTATATTCTTGGAGAAGGTATAGGGAAGGAAACAGAACAAATAATGTTATATGCATATATGAATGTATCACTATGAATCTCACTGTCATGTACAATTACAATGTACCGATAAAATTTTTTTAATTTATATTCCTTAAAAAGTTATTATGAAACATTTCCTTTATACCATGGTATTTTTCAGTGAGTTGTAATTTTATAAATATCAAGATATACCCATAAGCACATTTCTTTGGCCATGGAACATTTTTTTTAGAAAACATTTCAGAAAACCATTTTTTAATTAATGTATTTAAGCAAAATTTTAAGTATTTAGCAAAAGCTGAGTACAGTTTTAAAAACTTAATTCAAGTATTATTTTATTTAGCATTTTATAGTGAGTAATATGCCTTCAAAAATAAATATAAAGTAGATATATCAAGGTCTCTAAGAACCTCTTGAGGACCAGAAACCCTGTCTGCCAGTCTGTGAGGTCACAACCATTTTCTTTCTTTCTTTTTTTTTTTTTATTGTGGTACTGGGGATTGAACCCAGGGGCATTCTACCTCTGGGCTACATCCCCAGCCCTAGTTTTTATTCTTTATTTTGAAACAGGGTCTCACTTAGTTGCGGAGAGCCTCACTAAGTAGCTAAGGCTGGCCGCAAACCCGGATCCTCTGGTCTCAGCCTCCCAAGTACTGGGATTACAAGCATGTACCACCATGCCCGGCTAGTCACAACCATTTTCAATGTCTATTAAGACCTCTCTGCCTTTTTCATTCCTATCTTTCATGCAAAAACAGCACAGTTCTCCAGGAGCTACATGTTATGTGGAGGACACAATTGCTCTGGCATCTAACAGAATGTGTGTTTGGATACTCTTGTTTTCTAAAATATCCTCAGATTATTTTGCTACACAGTAAATAGATGTAATTCATACCAACAAAAGCTCTTCAGAGTCTTCAGTTTTTAAAACTGTAAAGGAATCCTAAGACCCAAAAACTCAAGAATCACTATAATAGTTTATATGTAACAGACAACTCATCTTTATTCTGTTAACACAGACCGTACTTTTCTCCATATGACATTTCTTTGAAATCAAGTCATTTGCCCCAGTTAAAAGCTAGTTTCTGAGTGCTTCAAAGGAAAGGCAAGGACGCCACTTTTTGGCAACTGATGGGAATTACAAAGTTCCATTAATGGGGCATGCCTGCAGATCCAACTCTGAACTGAGTCTCAGCACCAATATTGTTAAGTATCGTATGCATTTACTTATCTAGAAACTACTTGAGTGGAATATTTTTTATGAAATTACACGTGAAAGATTCACAACTCAATTATGCTTCATTCAGATGGAAACCATCTTGATCCTTCAGCTAACTCTTAGATCTCAGAGGGACAAACATTTTGCAAAGTGAAAGAATACACAGAAAAACTGTCAATTTCATGACAGAAGTATAATGGAGAAAACTTGACAGGTTTTCTACTCTAGAAATGCACCACATTTTTAAAGTGTAAAGTTCAGAACAAGTTCAGAAGTTGCACGTTGCAGGTTTTCATTAAAAGGCTGTTCCAATCATTTTACTATGATAATCATGCCTCTTACCTGTTGGGCCATATTTTCACAATATTTGAGCTCCAATTCAACTTCAAGTTTTTTCAAAGCCCCCTTAATAGCCTTTTCCTTCTCTTCTTCTAAATCCTGCTGGGCCTTTCGCTTCTGCTCTTCCACAATGGCCGCCATCTCGGCTGTGGATATGGCACCGAGGGTAGCGGCTTGGTCAGTTTGGCTGCCACAGTCCAAAGTCTTTTTTCTCAGTGCCTTTATAGCTTGATCCAGCTTGGCCTGCCACTCCTTTTCCAGCTGTTGAATGAGTTTTTGTTTGATCTGTTTTCAGAAGAAAAATCATATGAGAAAAAAAATTAAAAATAAGTAAAAACTAGAACAGTCGGCCAAAAAAGCAACCGCAGTTGTGTTTGAAAACCATCTAGAGACATTGTTATAGTCAATTATATGAGGTTTAGAAATTTAATCAATGAAAATGTATTCTCAAGTAAAACATGAAAGTTATTTTTTGACATTAAGTACGTGACAAAAAATCACATGGAAGACTGAATTATGCTGTGTAAGGTCAGGCTATCTTGCTCTTAACACGCAATCTTGTGGAAGCTTGGATATTGCCACTACAATAAAAACAAAAGCCTTGTACTATGTGCTTTCCACCATCAATACCAAGCTCTCCGCAAAGCAGGCACTGAGTAATTGATTGAATCTAAAATTAAATGACGTAAAAAACAGTTTTACTGACTTGAAGACATGGAAATCTTATTTGCTAGAATGTTAAATTTTAATAAGTAGACTGCAATGAAGAGGGAGGCATTACTGAAAGAATGGCTTGATGATTTTTCCACTCTCCACAGCGTAGTGGGATGGATCTAAACATAATCAGTCTTAGGCAAAATTGTGAGGTAGCAAGATTTGCTTTTCTTTAGCCTGTTTCTCACCTCCTGGCATCCACGGTTTTCAAACTTCTTCCCTGGCTACTGGATTAACAGAAATTAATAACAATTTTGTGGACAGGAGAATCTAATTTAAATAAACTTGATTTTTTTCATTTCCAAGTAAGTTCTTAAGATCATAATTTGGTCCTAACTTTCTAGCAAACGGTTAGCATTTCCTAATCTCATTTACTACTTAGGCAATAGAGATAATAAATTTTGTGCTTCTAAGCCTGCCTGTTCCTTCTCTTCTAATTCATTACATGGATTATTCATTTGCTAATTATAGATATTACTCCAGAGTTATCAGAATTATTTCACCCTATGAAATTAGATCAGGTTTCAATTTTAGAAATCAAAGAAGTGCCCCCAAAACCTGTTATATTCTGAATTTGAAAAAAAATTAAACTTCTGTGGTAAGCTGCTAAGAGACAAATTCTGAAAGGCAAAATAGATGATTACATATGTATTTGATAATTAAAAAGTATAGGCCTGTTCAGGAAGAATTTTCTTCTATAATTAATACTACATCTTTTAGACATGGCGACCAGAAATTTTAACCCACACCTCTTTCTGTTCCTTATCCCAGTGTTCTTTGGCTAACAACACTTCTTTTCCAACCTGCTGTTTACTACCAGTTTCTTGTTCTTTTAGCCACTTGTTTTTTTCCATCAAAAGAGTTTCTTGGTACTTTTCTTCAAGTTCCAACTGAAGTTTGCTTACAAATTCTTCTCTTTCCTTCAATAGCTGTCTCTTTAAACAAAATTTGAGTAAATTTCTCTGCACAATACTAATAGTCTCCAGGTTTAAAAAAATGAAATCTGTTGTACATTGCTTAGACAGCAAAACAAACAAACAAACAAACAAACAACAACAACAACAAAAAAAAAACCCAACACTCTAACTTCTATGAAGGACTTACTTAGCTTGTATTGTATATGAATAGCATTATGAATATGAATGTTGTTCACCTCTACCTTGCCTGCATATACATAGCCTTCACTGATTACCGCCCAATCTGAAGGGTTCTGTGTACATAAATTTTTTCCCCACATTCTCTGAATGAGCCAAGTTAACAAGTTAGAATTGAGTTCCTACTTAGCCCACAGGCCCACTCAACAAATGTTTCAGGGAACAGCCCATGTGAAACATGAGAATACACCCTTGGGCTCTTCATGTTGCTTGTCCCTACCAAAAGCTCAACCACAGGGAATGGCTTCTGTCCTGCAGGGAAGCAGCACCCCAGAAGGCCTGCTCCAGGGTTTAATAAATTCCTGCATTGTGTATGTGAAAACATTTCCTAGGAAAACAAACTGGTATATCTTTGCCTCCCCCTGGAAGATATAACAAGGTTAAAGTCTCCTAAATATAAAGATATTTCAGTTCTAACTGGTTTATAAAGATTGCTGAGGATTTATATGTCTATAAATAAAAAAAACACTAAAGAGTTCTCAGAGAAGGAAGATATTAAACTTCTCTAAATATATTGCTCTAAATATATTTAGTCCTTTAAGTGCTGTAAATATATTGGTCCTTTAAGTGGGAAGTGGTGACGGCACAGGGATGGTACAAGGGAGTTTTTAGGGTGATTCCATAACCTGATGAATATATATATATGTATATGTATGGATTAAAAACTTACAGAACTATATACCCAAAGGAGGAAAAAATAACTTACTACATGGTAATTTAATATGAAATTTTAAAGAAAAAAAATTAACCTTTGAAGTTTATTTTTGGAAAGACCAAATAGCAGTTTTAGCTTTCCTTCTTGCATTTATGCACCCTCATAAGCTAAAATATCGGTCAGTAACAGCTATTAATTGCAACTGACCTATTAGATGAGATCCAATTTTACAGCCAAATTGACTCTTTTGAAAGTACTAGAAATACATATTCCTGAAAAGAATGGCCTCTTTGTGAGAATTGCTCTTATGTTCTTGATAATTTAAACATTTTAAAAAATGAAATCATACTAGAGATCTTCTCCCTATTTTAATTTTTAAAACATTACTGAAAACTGAGTTCTCAATTTCTAGGTAATTTAAGATCCTTTTTAACTTTTTCGCTGCTAACACTAAAACACCTCCTTTTAGAAATTCTTTCCCACTAAATAATACGTATATATGGCATATATCTCACCATATTAATTTACTAAAAGATAATAAAAACATTAAATGAATTCAATGCCTTGCCTGCTTTTTACTATTCTTTTTAAGCTTGTGGTAGCAATACCTGGCTTTAATATAACTTATTCAAAAACCCCTGTATGGGGGGGCACCAAGTGCTATGTGCATGTATGTTACTGTCCACATGATTTACATTATGATGTGAGACTATACTGTACCAATAAAAGCACATTATTAAAAAAAAAACCTCTGTATAGAACATTTATTCAAGCCTTTAAACATACTTCCTAATCTTGAGGCAGGTGGCTCTCAAATTGTGGTCTGCAAGTCCGGCAGGGTGGTGCATGCCTGTAAGCCCAGTAGTTGGGAGGCTGAGAAAGGAGGCACACAAGTTTGAGGCCACCCTTGGCAACTTAGCAAGACCCTGTTTCAAAATGAAAAAGGGCTGGGGATGTAGCTCAGAGAAAGGGCCCCTGAATTTAATCTCCAGTAACACACACACACACACACACACACGCACACTGTGGTCTGCAGGTTGGTCCCAAGCATAAGCCAGAGTAAGATCTGTGTCTCAGGGAGGCTCCCTGCCAAGACAGGGAAGAAAGAGGACAGGTGACTGCTTATGTGTGATTTCACTCCTGGACCAAGGGCAGCTTGAAGAATCAGGCAGTCAGTGTCTACCACGGCTCCTCCAACTTCCCTGAAAGAGGTCAAGCTAACACCTGACCTTCCTCTCCACAGCCTCTTGATTATTGCCTTTCCTATCAGGAGTCCACAGTCAAACTTCTACCCTTCATCCAGAAAAATCAGATGACAATTAGCTAGTGAGGGAGAAATGGGTCTGAGGAAAAGGCCTCTGCAGGACTGCTCTGTGGAGTGGCCTCAGGACTACGCAGGCCTCCTGAGCTATCAACAGATGAATGAAGCATGAGCAGCTGTGGGCGTTAGGCTTAGAGTCTGCTCCACTCTTTTTTGCCTTCTAGAATAAATCTACAAGGGAAGATCATTTTCTCCTATGTAGTTTCACAAAGGTTTTAATAATGATTTCAATATTTATGGTATAGCATGAGCTTTATTAGTGTGACACAGCCAAAAGTAAAGAGACGACACCTTCCCCAGGCCAAGTGTATCAGTTTAAATGACAATACTGAGGCCTGAAAAGGAAAATGACATCAGAACAGCATAAACTTTACTGTACCTTCTGCTCCTGGGCCTGTTGCTCCTTTTCAATGGTCTTCCTGAGAGTTGATTCTAGATTATCCTTCTCTCGGCAGACCTCTAGGTAACACTCCTGCACAGCAACCATCTCCTTGTTCATTTTATCTAGGTCAGACCTTGGACACACAAAATCAGCAACTAAACAGCCGCAGAAAAACAACAGGGCTGCACAACAAACAATTTTCATCCAAATTATGGACTAGGAGAATATTCTCTATGGCCAAAGAGCAGCTAAGCACTCTTGTTCTCACCTGAGTTGTGCATGAGTCCCCTCATAAGCCTCAACGAGCTGCTGCTTCTCCACAGCATGCTTTGCTAACAGGCTCTCACGGATCTGGGCTTTCATGGCTTCGTGGTGCTGCTGGTAAGTCCTCTCACACCTAGCAACAGAGAGTGGAATCTAAGGCAATGCTCGGCACTACTAGAATCACCTAGAATGAACTGGTTTTCTTCCTTCTTTCCCCACTCCTTCCAATGAATGCAAATTATAATTAAGGTCAGATTGCTTTCCCCATACCCTAAACAGTAATAACTAATTTATAGCCAATAATCTTATGTCAGTCTTCTAATTTTTCCTTCTGTGTGTTTCTAGAGAAAAATTAGAAACTTGGATGTTAAGAATGTGCCAGTCAATCAAACATAGAGTAGTCTTTGTGGAGGTCTTCTGTTTATAAAGAAATTAACTGAAACAATTGAGGGTGTGGTTCTAAAAATTCCAAGATATATATATCTCCAACTCACAAGTAAGTTATGTTCCAAAAATCTGTTTCCAAGTTTATGATTTGGTATTTGGAAGACATATCCCCTCCCACAAAATTCTTCTTTATAAAAAATATTTTCCCAGACTAGCCTTAGAATAAACAACAAAACACTAAACTATAATATTTCAGTGAATTGCAGTTTTGATAATGCAAAGAACCCAGCCCACCACATAACACTGTTTCTATGGAAAATGCATTCTAAATTCTAATTTGGGAAGCCAGAGACTTATCTCTGCCAATCCAAGATCTCAACGGGACAGTCACTCCATCCATCTTTTTTTTTTTTTCATCTTTTTTGTTGGGGGGAGGGGCCAATTTGGAGAGGAAGGGGACCCAGGAGACAAGCATTAGGCATCCATCTAGATAGATTTACCTATCCACAGCTTCCTGTTTATCACGGTCAAAATCCTGCACCATTTGTCTCATTTGATTACATAAGTCTTGATTTGTATTTCTCAGTTTTTCTTCAGTCTCTTTAAGTTCCTAGACATAAAAAAGTATTTTGAAAAAAAAATAAACATCATTTTCATTGATTCATCTAACTTCATCTTTTTAACATCCTCTGTGCTTGTCCACCCTATAATATTTGACATAATCTCACATTCCTATTTCTACAAAAGAAGAAGTATCTCCATGCCTTGATAAGAGCATAGATTTATTTCTTTGATAAGTAGCTTTCTGGTAGGAATAAAAGTTAAGGCTGTGCATTTGTCTTGAAATAAATGTAATGGAAGCATTTAACCCGAGAAGTATTGGCTAACTGAAACCTTGAAATAAGTCTTAGAATTCAGTATCTTCAGAAACCACGCAAATAAATCTTCAGTCACCGTGTAAATAAGCAAGGTTTGAGTTTTTGGTCAAGGGTTTGTAAAGAAAGAACACCTCTGTCAATCATGCTACTATATAGAAACAGGTATCACACTAAACTTCCAAAAAAAACTGCTACTCCCAACCACTAAGTAAAGAGAAATAACTAGGAATCCATAATTGCCTGCTGATATACTGTGTACTAACTCTTATTGTCTCTGTATCTTTGGAAAGTCTATTATATCCTTCTCATTAAAATATAAGACATTTTGTAATCACCTGATTTTGTTGCTGTAAAACTTGAATTTCATTTTTAAGTTGTAGAATATCATCTCTGACGATCATATCAGAAGACGAGTCAGGCCATAATTGATTAGTTGGTTTCTCAGAAGTATCTGATTTAGTCTGAATATTAAAAAGAAGTCAAAAGTTTCTGAGGTATGTAAAAGTTTCTAAGTATTCATTTTGAAATGATTTCACAATTAAAAAATTACAAAACAGCACAAATAATTTCTATGTATCCTTTCACTCGTCACCTAATATACCACAATACAAATATCAAAACCAGGAAATAAACATGGATGCCTTATCAGCCAATCTACAGACTTTACACAATGTCTCCAATTTTCTTTGAAGGTCCTTTTTCTTGGTCTAAGATCAAATCCATGAATCCACATTGTATTAAGTTGTTATTTTGTAGGATATCCTTCAGTTGGGTTTTTCTGATGTAACTTTATTAAATTCGGGTAACATGTCTTTGGCATGAATGCCAAGAAATCTCTTTGTAAGAGACACATGATATTGGTATATCTCATCAACTGGTGATGATGGATTGATGTAGTATCTCCCAGGCATCTCCATTGTAAACTTACTATTTTTTGGCTTACAATCGATACCTATCTTGTGAGAAGATACTCTGAGACTAGGCAAATTCCTGTGTTATTATACTTTCACCCGCTAAGAGCAGCATTTAGTCTACTTTTCTAAGTATTTATACCAGTGTTAACTCGTGTATCTATATTTTATTCAATAAGTACAATTTTTAAGATTCACGATAGACTTTGGTAAACTGCTTTTTCGAAAAATCACACAAATGTATGCTGTTGTGTGGGGCAAGAATCTGCCCAACTATCTTCACCTCCAGTGCCAGTGATTATATTTATTTACTTATTGTGGTACTGGGGATGGAACCCTGGGGCATTCTACCTCTGAGTTACACCCCCAACCCTATGTTATTTTTTATTTTGAAACAGGGTCTCATTAAGTTGTGGAGGGCCTAAGTTTCTGAGGCTGGCCTCGAACCTGTGATCCTATCTCAGCCTCCCAAGAACTGGGATTATAAGTGTGCATCACCATGTCCTGCTTAGTGATTATCTTTAAACAATCATTGTCTTTGATGGAAATCGGGCATCTAACAACTGCTTTCATTTTCATATCTTGTGTTGCCACCGGAGTGGAACCTCTTACACACTTTATTGTTTTCTCTTCTTCCAAGATTTCTGTTTATATTACCTTACACATTTTTTCCTCTTACCATCTCAGTGTTTTCTTTATTCAATGAGGCGGGAGGTCACAAAGATTCTATACATCTGCTTTCTTTGACTTGCTGGTTTATTATATACCTGGGTGAGGCTCATTTCTCTAATGCTTAAGAATATCTATACCAACTTGTATTCTCATCGGGCTGGGGTAGGTATGTGATCTTATGATCATGCACGTGACAGAACACAAAGGTTCTGGAAACATCTTCCATTTCAGCAAACAGCAGTAGTGTTCATGTCCTTCAGCTCTAGTTGCCGACTTTTCCCTTATCATTTGCCATCATTTCCCAGAAGACATTTCTACTACCCCACTAGAAGAAAGAAGAGCTAAGAATACCTACTTGGTTAGCTTCTCTCCAAATGCTGAGGTGTGGGGAAATGAGATTTTTAAGCATTTTACTTACTCACTAAAATGTCCTTCTTATGTTTTTTTTTTTTTTAACTTGGTCTCTACTTTTTAAAGCTTATGATACTCATTTGTTCATTAGCACTGTTTTCAGACTGGTGAGTTTTTATTGCTGGGAATGAAAATAGCATCATACTGATAAACTGAAAAACTCTTTTCATGGCTACATTTTACTGTTTTGACCTATCATCAAGCTGCAAGTACACAGGGACGGGGCACTTGGGCTTGTCGGCATAGAACCTTTACAAAGAGCTTCCAAATGAGAATATCATTTGAATGTCACAACAAAATTTCTTCCTAAAGGTGGAATACTGGACACGTTATCTTCAAGAGAACAAGAATTTTAGCACGCCAACTCTATGTCTAAAAGTTCCCAGCTACAAACCTTCTGAGTTGGCCACTGAACATTGCCTATCAAGTACTTCTGGAATCAGACTATATCTTTAATCACAACTTGAGATAAGGTAAAGATCTTTATTGAGGATCAGACAAAAAAAGGCCTCTGTGTTGTATTTATTATGTTCACAAAAAATTCAGTGTAGATATGGGCCCTGGTTGCTAGTAAGCCAGTCTGGTTTTGGTAAGGCCATCGCTACATTCTGCCCTAATGGCCCAGTTGGTTAATTGGAGTGAATGGTGTCATATTTGATCTTCTCCCAGTCTCTGCCTTGTGCCATGCCTGGGCAGTCTCCTGATTTTCATCACATATTACCCTGGAAATGCCATAAAGCAGTATATTTTGGTTTTGTACAGAAACAATTTTATAAGTCTAGACAAGGTTTCTGAGCAAGAATTCAGCTTTAAATAAGCCACTCTTATGAAGTTATATGATGTGAGAGCGAAAAATATAACCCACTGTAATACTTTTAAATTGTTCTATATAAGTTGGATGTAAGTGAACATAAGATGAACTACAAAGTATATATAAAGCAATAAATATATCTGTATTGTCAAAGTGTTTGTAAAAGAAACATGCCAAATAGTCTATGTAGTAAATAGTTTTGCTGGCCTTCTTAATACTTAGAAATACTTAGGGGAGGATTCTGATGGCCTGGATCTCTTTAGAAAGCTATCCAGGGAAGTTTAAATTTATGTGTTCTTTCTCTTAATAGAGTTCCCTTTAGGATGCAGAGAAGTTCAATTTTATATCATTAGCAAAGGATTTGATGACAGCTTTAATCATTCTTCAGAAAAACAGACATTGAGACAGCTAAATCTTTTGGGCCTCATTAAAGATTTCAGAAAGGTTGAGCTTGTATAAGACAGATTTCTGTTCACATGTCCTACCCCCAAGTAATACCAGCTTACTCGCTTTATCCTTTTATATGCCTCTGTTCAAGGCTGAAATGTCCTTTCCTACCTTCTCTCCTGGATTTGTCTTTTAGGACAAAGATCAATTTCCCCTCCATAAAGATTTCACTAAGGTCACCTTACCATCCTACCCTCACCCCCAGGCCTAGTTAGTCATTCCTTCTCATAACATTTTGTTCAAACTAGTATCCTTACTATACAAAGTTATAGATGCCCATTCCCCTACTGATCTGTACTACTAAATGTAATAGCTCATTAACCACTTATGGTCATCAAGCACTTGAAATACGGCTAATACAAACTGAAATGTGCTGTAAATATAAAATACATGCTGAATTTCAAGGAGTTGGCACACACAAAAACATAAATATATCTCATTAATAACTTTCACATTGATTACATGAATTGATAATATTTTGCATACATGGATGGTCCCCAGCTTACAATGGTTTAACTTATAACTTTTCAACTTTATGATGATGTGAAAAACGATATGCATTCAGTAGAAATTGTACTTTGAATTTTGAATTTGCTCTTTTCCCAGGCTAGTGATAGGCAGTATGATACCCTTTCATGATGCAGGGCAGAGGCAGTGAGCTGTAGTTCTGAATAGGCCATGTGATCATGAAGATAAACAACCCATACTGTACTCTCCAGTGTCCTGTATTCAATAAACTACATGAGATATTCAATACTTTATTATAAAATATAATTTGTGTAAGATGGGTTTTCCCACCTTTAGGCTAATATATGTGATCTGAGCATGTTTAAGGAAAATAAGGCTATGCTATGATACTTGGTAGGTTACGTGTTATTAAATGCATTTTCAACTTCACTATTTTTAATATATGATAGGGTTTATTGGGACATAACCCTGTGGCAAGTCCAGGAGCATTGGTATTGGGTTAAACGAAATACATTATTAAAGTTAATTTCACTTATTACTTTAATGCCACTACTGGGAAATCTTAATAGGCGGCTACATTACATTTCTATTGGATAGCACTGTTCTAGACTCAAAATTCCTTCAAGGAATGGACATTGTTTCTTTCATTATTGAATCCCACAAGACCTCTCACAGAATCACTTGAGGAAGCAAAGTTTGTAGTTGTTCATGGACTAGTCAGATGACTATGATAACTAAGTGTTTAAAAGCCCATGAGCCGGGCATGGTAGCACACACTTGTAATCCCAGTACTTGGGAGGCTGAGATAGGAGGATCGCAGGTTCAGCTACTTAGTGAGGCTACTTAGTGAAGCCAGCCTTGAAGAAATGCAGATGTTATCTCTTTCAACTTACTAAAACACAAGTCTGGGTAGATATTTGAGCTCCTGAAGAAACACAAAAATAAAAGCCATGCTAATTTAAACCCAATTTTAGTTTCAATAAAAGTGTTCAATATATTTGTGGTAAAGGAGTTTCACCTAACTGGCATCTCATTTACTAGGTGCCAAGAGTGAGCAGAAAATAATGCCCCTTGAAGGGGCATTTCCTCTTTAAATATCACTTCTAAAAGAGTCAAATGAACCCTTGACAGTCAAAAGGCTTCACTTAAATGTAAAAAGAATAAAATGTTCCATGTTGTCTTTTTGAAACGGCCTAGCTCTATGGCTCCACAGACCTCAGCCTCGGTGCTCCTGCCGTTCTTCCTCACTTGCTGAAGGTCTTCAATTTTCTTACGGCAGTCCTTGAGGTCGCTCTGTAGCTGGGACACCAGGTGACGCTTCGTGGAGTTGCTGCCCAGCAGGCGCTGCACTTGTGCCTTCAACTCCAGGATGACCTTGTCTTCCGAAAGCTCTTCATTCGGGTCTGCTTGCGGCACCATGCTAATGGAGAAATTGTGGGTTTCAGCATGAAATCAAATAACAAAACGAGCAGTTTATTCCTTCAAAGCACTCACACAGCACTCATTGTGTTTTGTCACTTATGTGATTACATACTAATATCTCAAAACAATTTTAAACTTAGTCATACACAAGTACATCACCTTTGCTTTGTCCCCAAATACAGAAATGAGCTCATTCACGCGAAGAGTGTTCTCAGGCTTGGCCCTCCTGCTTCAGTGAAAGGAGTTTACACATGTGAATTGTGACATGGCTTGCATCTGCGTTTTTATATGGGGCATGCTACATGACATGGAGATTAAGGAGGAAAAGACTACTAAACGACAGCCTTCCTGATCAACAATTTCTGTTCCCTGTCAACTTACTCTTTCAACTTACAAATCTGGGTGGACAGCTGAGTATCTGAGGAAACACAAAAATAAAAGCCGTGCTAATTTAAACCAAAGTTTATTTTGAATAAATTTAAACTTTGAGGTGAGATTTTCTGTTCCTTGCCATGATGGATTAATAAGGACTAGAGCTATCTTCCTCCTTAAAACCTAGAAAACCAATCTAATGAATGAAGCAATGCTTTACAACCATTAGACAAAAGGAGCACAGGACGATTCCTGAGAACAGGAAAACACACACAGTGAGAGCTCTATGACTGTCCAGCTTTCTGCCTGATGAGTCTCCAGGGCATAGCATAGGGAGGAAAAGACCCAATAGTGCCCAGTAACCTCACTAAGTTGTAGAAAAAAAGTTCAGAATTTGGGGAAGCAGAAGTGGTTAAAATTTGACAGGGCCGGGCGTGGTGGCGCATGCTTGTAATCCCAGTACTTGGGAGGCTGAGACTGGAGGATCCGGGTTTGCAGCCAGCCTCAGCTACTTAGTGAGGCCCTCCACAACTTAGTGAGACCCTGTTTCAAAATAAAGAATAAAAAGTAGGGCTTGGGGAGTAGCTCAGAGGTTGAATGCCCCTGGGTTCAATCCCCAGTACCGCAAAAAAAAAAAAAATTGACAGGAATAAATAAGCTACACAGAAAAAGAACTCGTGTGTGTGCGTGTGTGTGTGTGCGTGTGCGTGTGTATGTGTGTGTGTATGAACAAGAAAAGAACCAAAGGAAAAGAATAGGGTCAAGAATATGTTGTGCTCCAATGAGCCATAGTGGGAAGATGTCCTATTTCACAAGGCATCAAATATTGCCTAAGTGGTAGAACCAAATTAGCCCCAGATTAAAATCTGCTCTAAACCTGTCCTAACAAAGTCTATAAAGAAAGCCTTGAAAGGATGAAATAGATTCCCAGTAACTTAAGTGTGTCACAGAAAAAGTCCAACAGTATTTTTAAAAATACAATAAAATCTAACATCTGAAACATAAAATTCAAAATTTCTAGCATTCGATCAAAATTCACTAGGCATTCAAAGAAAGAGGAAAGAAAATATGAATCATGCCAGACGTGGTGGCGCATGCTTGTAATTCCAGTACTTTGGGAGGCGGAGACTGGAGGATCCGGGTTCGCGGCCAGCCTCAGCTCTCTCTCTCTCTCTCTCTCTCTACCTAGTGAGGCCCTCCACAACTTCGTGAGACCCAGTTTCAAAATAAAGTATAAAAAATAGGGCCGGGGGTGTAGCACGGAGGTAGAACGCCCCAGGGTTCAATCCCCGGTACCGCAAAAAAAAAAAAGAAAAAATGAATCATAACCAGGAAAAAAAATCAGTCAATAGAAACCAACCCACCAATGACACACACGATAGAATTAAATGTATTCCATCTGTCCCAGAAGAATAAGGAAAATTTGAACAGGATGAGAGAAATAAAGGATATTTAAGAAGACCCAAATCAGACTTATATATACAAAAAGTTACAATATGTGAAAAAATATATGGGATGAGATTACCAGCATATTTAACATTGAAGAAGAAATGACCAGTGAACATAAAGACACAGCAATAAGAAGATAAATTGTAGGTACAATGAATGGGGAACTGAACCTAAAATATATCTTGCTTATTAAATTTAAAATATGCTACTTGGTTTTAACACAGCATTATTTTTTACTTGAAATTTATATGATTTTATATTGTGTGAGAGCAGAAAGCATGTTGACTCTTTTGTGTGTGTGTGTGGGGGGGGGGGGTACTTGGGTTTGAACCCAAGGGCATTCTACCTCTGAGCTACATTCCCAGCCCTACTTTATTTTTCATTTTGAAACAGGGCCTCGCTAAGTTGCTGAGGACCTCCCTAAGTTGCTGAGGCTGGTCTCAAACCTGCAATTCTCCTGTCTCAGCTTCCCAAGTACTGGGATTATAGGCGTGCACACCATGCCCAGCTTCTATGTTTATTCTTAATTTAATTTTTATTTGATTTTCATGTGCACATATTAAATGACATTAGAATAAAATAAACTTAAGTCCAAAAAAGAAAAAAGACTTGACTATAAAGATAATTGTAATAATGATATTGTATTACTTATAATAAAAATTTAAAACTTTGCATTACTAAAATATGACTCATTCATCTATATATTCATTAAAAATGACATATAACAATATTTACTGGCATCAAAAGATTTCAATTTACTAAGTTAAAAGATATCAAAAACAGTATATATCTTTAAGAAACAGAGAAACCAGATAATGTGGGTGTTATATACCAAAATGTGAATAGATTCTCTTCATGGGAGATGCAGTAAGATTATGGGTGATTCTTACTTTCTTCTGATTTCTTTCTGTATTTCTAATTTTTCCATAAAGGAAGAGAAAGTTATTATTGGAAAGTAATAGTTAATAGCATGAACCCTTGATATGATGCAATGAAAATAGAATATCATCTCTTCATTCTTCATCCATAAAACCCATGAAAAAAATAATCAAATTCCAATAGAGGGACTTTCTATGAAATACTTGAATGATATTCCTCAAAACTGCCAAGGTCCTCAAAAACAAGGGAAGTCAAGAGGAATCGATGGAAACGTGACGCCTAAATGTAATGTGGTATCCTGGGTAGGATCCTGGGACAGAGAAAGGACATTAAGTAAAAATAAATTATGGACATTAGTTAGTAATAAGGTACCAATGCTGGTTCATTAATCGTAACAAATATACCATGTTAATGTAAAATGTTAGTAGGGGAAAATGGGAAATAGGAATTCTCCATACAATGTAAATTTTTCTGTCCATACAATACAAATCTAAATGTCTTAAAATTTTTTTCTTATATATACCGAGGATTGATCCCAGGGCATTCTATCTCCGAGCTACAACTTCAGCTCTACTTTATTTTTTATTTTGAAACAGGGTCTCGCTAAGTTGCTGAGGCTGGCCTGAATATGCAATCCTCCTCTATTGGCCTCCCAGGCACTGGGATTCCAGCTGTGTACCACCATGCCTGGCCTAAAAAATATTTTTTAATAAAAAAAATTGTATCTGAGTTAAAATTTTTACACATGATTCCATGTAAAATGTTAGAATATTGTGGAGAGAGAGAATAATGATTAAAATATTTGGTACATTAATTTTATGTTAGAAAAGGAACTCCTTGTGATACATTACATAGCTTTTATATATCTAATATATATTATATATGTCTGTATATATAAGTTCTCATCTATTCAAATACCACTATTGATCTAGAAATATTAGATATAAATAATTATAAGAAATAGCACTATAGCTATATAAGAAATACAATGTAAAATACACTCGAATCTATCTTCCTGTGCTACCTGATGTGGTGAATTATAAGCAAAGTGCTCCCTCATTTCTGACTAAATGTTGACCACTGAAATAGCACATCCTGTACTCCTACGGGGAGCCAAGTTCGACAGCAGAGAAAGTGCTTGCTGAAATAATTTTCTCTTCTCTCCTCAAAAGGGAAAAAGTCAGTGTTGCTGACCAATCCTGCACAAGGCTCACTACTGAGCCCTATGGAAGCCGATTCCCTTAAACCCAAATAAACTGTAGCCCCTTATGAAGACTGCTGAGAAGACCAAAGGGAAAAGGCATTCCACTTGTTAAATGTTTATTATTTGAGCTTAGCAGCCAACTATAATAAGGGAGAGAGGAAGCTGTCTGCAAGCTGCACGCAGATTTAGCTCAAATTCCATGAATGTAAAATAGAACACGGAGGCTAAACCCTTAAAATTTACTAGGCGGTAGCTTAAGGGAGGTGGTAGCTGGTAATAAAAGCTTGGAGCTGCTAATATGTGGGTCAGTGATTTGAAGGCCGCTCAAGCCAACAGAGAACTAAAATTCTCAACCTTGGGAAAACTTTTGCTTCCTCTTATTCTAAAGATCACAGTCCAGCAGAGGAAAGGTATAAATCTCTTCTCCCCTATATCCTCTAAATTTTATCTGGGAATAAATGTTTCCAGTCTTCTCAAAGCTGAATTATCACCTATTAAACTGCTTGTGGGTGGGATAATTATTATAAGCTAAAAGTTCCTTCCCTCTTTCTGCATTTCATTGGATGTCTTCTCACTGAACCTGGATAACTAACGACTCTGCCTCGGTTATTCTCCACTTTCCCAATCGAACGTGTCCATTGTTTCTTTTACTGTCATAATGATGTGATGATGTCAGGTTTATTATCTCTAGGAACATGCTTTAAAATTGATATAAGACTGTGGCTATGAGTGCTAGGCAAGCAGAAAGTGCCAAAGTTGTAGACTGTATTTTAGTAGACATCATGAAGATGTAAGTCCATTTACAAAGATAAACATCTATATAATGTGCTACTGACCCAATCTGCAGGCCAATCATGGTACAAACTAAAATAAGGTAAAACGAAATTGGAGAAAAATCTTTTTTGGCATGAACTACATCTGTAATTCTCAAAAAATAGTTTAAGGCAGAAAGATTTGACTGTCATGAAAACATGAGCAAACAGAAAACTGTGCCTGGCCTCAGGAATTTGGGCTCAAGTACTGGTTCTGCTGCTAATTGACTGTCTTCTTGAGCAAACAGGTTTGCCTCTGTGAGCACCAATATTCCCAATTATGACATGATAATATTGGAGCCAACATTTGTCACAAGATTTAAAAATTCTACAAAGTATGTGTTGAATTAAAATTAGATTAGCATAAAATCTGTTGCATGGCATATTTTAGCCAACCCTCTGTTATACAATAATAGTAATAGCTATCATTTTTGAGTGTCTAATAAGTGCTAGAACATTTTACCTATTTAAAACATCTATTTTAAACCTCACTTTAACCTTGATGGGGTATTAAGGCTGATAAGAACACAGGCTCAGAAAAAAATTAAGAAATTTGCCCAGAGTCATTAAGCTAGTAATAAATGGCAAAACCATGGTTCAAAACAGGCTCTAACAGGATCTAACGGGCTCTTTCACTGGCCTCTTAGAATTAATCTGGCATTTACAGAAAATAAGGCATTCATGGCAGTGAGTTTTCCAGATGACTATTTAACTTTAAAATTTTATGCAAATCTGTCGAAAAAATATAAGACACATTTTCTCTTCTGCTTTAACTAACCAAAGTGAATGCCTTTCTTTGACAACTTGGGATCATAATCATGGACATTCTGCTGTGGACCAGAATATAAATTGACGGGTAAGGCTATTGGCCCTGTAGCTCACCTACTACGGTCCCTGGGTTTCCACAGCTTTCTCCTTGCGAAGGCAGAGCTGTCAGCCCAGGCACTGGCAGTACCTCTCCCATCCCCTTGCCCTATCTACACTGTAGTCAGTTGGGAAATCAGATAATTCATGGGGCGCAAATGAATCCAAGTCAACACGGCCCTGAAT
This sequence comes from Glis glis, assembly GCA_004027185.1. Taxonomy (NCBI): domain Eukaryota; kingdom Metazoa; phylum Chordata; class Mammalia; order Rodentia; family Gliridae; genus Glis; species Glis glis. The sequence continues at coordinate 96,926 of PVJS01000150.1, read as the reverse complement.
AAGATAAGAGCTTGAATATGGTACCTACTAACTATCACATAATCCAGTTCTGCTATTTTCTTCTTTGCTTCCTTATGGATTGTAGCTGTGACCTGTAGATATGAGAATTCCTGAAGACAGACCTCCAAATAATGGAAGTTTACCAAACTAAAATAATATCTTCTTTCACAATTCACCTGGTCACTTTAGATTTTCATTGCTGAATTCCATCTTACTGCTCAATATGAATTAAAAGGTCTCACTGAACAATAATGCAATAATGATGGTAAACTCAGTCTTAAACTTTCATGCCTGGTGCCCTTTGTTTACCATGTATTGCCAGCTTTGTGAATGTAGATTTTTCTACAGTAAACTAAAATATTCTCTCAATACCTGTTAACTTTGGACTTTTTCCAATTGGCTTTTTTAATACCCAAATCCACATATGATTCAGTGAGTTCTATATTCAATTCTCCTTCTGAGTCACTTGGAAGTATTCCTAGTTTTGCAGCAGATTCATAGAGAGAAATCTCATCTTTTAGTTCCGTTAATTCCTCCTAGAAGACAGAATTAGTGAAAATCATTTTCATTATTTTCCTGTATGATGAAGTCAGTCATTCTATGTTTCAAAACTTATTCCTATCACAGACAGAAGGCAGAAAAACTTCTTCGGATACATTATTACCATGCATTATAAATAGCTTCACAGGCTGGCACACAAGAGGTTTGCAAGTGAATTGAATGAATGTATAAAGGAATGAATGAGAAAGCAAACGTAGGCAGTTTCTCTCACACCTCTCTCACTAACATTTTGTCCTCCACGAAAAGCATCTCTTGAGTATAGCATTTTCGTCTTACTAGGGTAGAGGACAAAGTAGATGGGTTTGATAAGAATGAGTTGTACTTTAGCCTGCTAGTGGTGAAAAAGCAAAATATATCTTTCAGATAATAAAGAGTTCCAGAGATTATGCTGGAACTCTTTTCCAGTATTTTCTTTTTTCAGTGGAAAATGTAAGTAGCACTGGAGAAGGATGTGAGAGAATCGTAGCTACATTAAATATTCCCCACACTTGTACCTAAACTTATCTCTGAGATATGCCTACAATGAAACGATACGCCATGTGGAGGAGGTGACAGGAGGACTGGCAGGAGGAGGCATTGCCCTGGCTCTGCAGTTAGACAGACCTGGGTTGAATACCCAATGGTGTGGGGGTGAGATTGTGAACAACTCCCATGGGTGGTTTGAAGATGGTCCCACCACCTCTATTCTAGAGAGAAATCTAAGATTCAAAAATTTAATGTAAAAATTGCCTAATTCAGGTACACTCACTTGCAAAGCCTTGTTCATGTTTTCACTGATAGCATGTGCCTTCTGTGCTTGCTGCAGCTGGAGCTGGAGCTGAGCCACCTCTTGTATTGATCCTGTGGAGGAAAGAATGTCACAGGATATGGTAAATGAATGGAGCAAAGTATCTATGACCTACAGAACTTCAGTCTACTGAGGCTGCGGAAGGTGGAGTTCTGCTTTATTGCTACTGTCTCTTTAGGAGCATAAAGGTATAGCTCTATATGGGACCCAGAAGGCATAGGTCTGGTCCAGACATTTCCAAGATTTAGTATGGCCCCTGTATGTCCTTGGGGAGTTGAAGGCATGGGCTACTGTGACCTTGTTATGAATCAAATCAGTCACATCAATAGACCTTAGCCCTCCAGAAGTCCCTTAATAGCATAACATTCCAAATCACAGAAAGCCAAAAGAAAACAAAAATTCTTTGGAATTCATTCCTAGCCTTCACTACATCCACCGCCTTTAGCTTCTTTCCAAATCCTTTTATTTCTACCCCCATCCCCACACACACCTCCAAATGTGAAGAAAAAATATTAGGATTATACTTTTGAAATTTTATCAAACTAATATTTCAAATGTACTAGGGGCGGTTCCAATTTAAAAGGGGCTTTACTGCATTTCCTCAAAAGAAAATGACCATCTTGGAAATAGTTATGCAAAGTAATCATGGTATATTATGCAGCTACAAAAAAAAATAGCTCACCAAGAAATGTATACATAACAGGGAAGGGGGCCCAGAGTATGGTCCAAATTTTACCCACCACCAAAATATATATATATACACACACATATGTCATTAGTTCTCGACTTCAGTACTTTCAACTTTTGAGTAAACCATGCTTTCAGATAATGTACCAATAGTCTGAATTGCCTTTCATATGCTAAAGTGTGGTGTTCATTTATCAGTTAATAAATAACCATTGAGCTATCTTCAAAATGTGAGCTACTCACCAGCAAATAGAGCGGATTTATCTGTACAGCAGTGTTCATACAAACATTTGATTATTTTGTTGCCTTTTACTCTAATGTCATTTTACAAAAGTGAATAACAAAACTACTGCTGGTTCTAAAAGGATAGGAAGTCTATGTCTGAAGTTAATATCATGGAGACCATATTTGACATCTTAAGCATGACAAAAATGTACTCTCTGGCCTCAAGGACCAAGTAAATGGCTATTCTATTGTGAGGGGAAAAAATATAAAAGAAGTTATACAAAAGGATATGACTATATAATCAAATATGGAGTCTAAAAAAGCAAAATATAATAAGATTGTATAATTATTTTTAGCTTCCAGTAATAGAATTTACCTTATAACATCTATTTTATTGTTCAATTTTGCATATTCAACTTTAGTCTGTTTCCAGAAATGTACTATCTACAGAAGTAGGACATTGTGCATGAGCATTCATTTCTTTGAAGGAAATACATTCAAACATTAATGATACTTATCTCTGAGTAGTAGGATTATTGATTATTTGTATTTGGTACTTTATACTTGTCTGTATTTTCAAAATTGTCTAATAAAAGTGAACTACATATACATATGTGTGTGAGTGTGTGTATATAGGTGTATATATAAAGGTATATATATGAAACAATATTTTTTAATTATTATTTGTATTTATTTATTGGTGCATTGTAATCATACATCTTGATGAGTTTTAGGGTGGTAGAAGTATACATGCACACATCGGTCAATTAGTCCTCCCCCAATTCCCACCCCCATTCCCTCCCCTTCCCTCTTTCTCGTGCTCAGCATAGTAGTTGACTTTGATAGTTTGTGTAAGTACATCCTGTGCATTAGGGTGTTTCCCTCTTCCCCCCCATCTCCCTCAGTTAGGTCGCCTTCTTTACTCATCTGAGGTTTTCTCCATCTTTGTCTGGACTCCCTCCTATGCCCTATTCTCCCTAGCTTCCACATATTAGGGAGAGCATCCGACTTTTCACTTTTTGTGACGGACTAATCTCACTTAGCATAATGTTCTCTAATTCCATCTGAAACAATATTTTTTAAAAAGAAAAAAAAATTGTCAGTCTTCTCTGTCCCTTCTGGATTTTTATAATTCATGGATCCTACTGTGTTCTCTCAGTATACTATACCAACCTTTTAAGGAAAAAGTAGCCCAACAAGACACCCACCTGACTGCAACAAGTGGGCACACTGCTTTTGAGTCTCCTCCAAACTTCTTGTCAGTCTGTTAATGATCTCAGTCTTTTCTAATTTGGTTTCTTCTTGACTCCTTTCCAGTTGTTTTATACGATCTTTCAAATGAGAGCAAACATCTTCCTAAATAGAAAAAAAGTTCAAGAAGTCATTTGCATGATTAGCTTTAATAAGTATCAAATTAAATTTTTATACATAATTGGATTTTAAACCAAATAGAAATTCATCACATGACAGCATCACCTCTTTCATGGGGCTAAGTGCACAGACTGGGAGTCCAGAGAACAAATATATGTGATCTTGGTGAGGCTCAACTTCTATCTATTTCTCCTTTTGGAATTATGCTAATAAAGGTTGATTTAGGTGTTTTCTAAAGTCTCCTTTTACTCTACATTCATTATTATTCTAAAGTTAGACTTTATTCATGCCTAAGGAAATGTATTCCATTCCTACTTGCATTTCATGCTGTCAGTATAAGTTTATTTATACATATTTAGGCAAACCACTTCGAATCATTGCATTTGTATCCCAAGACAGCAAGGATACAGATAAACACATGATCATTCTGTTCAGGGCAGCCAAAAATAATCTTTCCCTCCTCTGAACTTCTTTTAAACTTGATCTGTTTCTTTTTCTACCTGTTATATGTCTCATTTCTCTTTTTTTATTTTTTTTTCGGTACTGGGATTGAACCCAGAGGCATTCTACCTTCGAGCTACACCCCAGTCCTATTTTTTTATTCTTTATTTTGAAACTGGGTCTCACTAAGTTGTGGAGAGCCTCACTAAGTAGCTGAGGTTGGGCGCGAACCCGGATCCTCCCGTCTCAGCCTCACAAGTACTGGGATTATAAGTGTGCGCCACCACGCCTGGCTGGTCTCATTTCTCTTAATCGTCTCCTTGAAGATGCGCCTGCCATGCCTTATACACAGCAGGTACTACCATGAGCATTCAAAAAATCAATGACAAAGAAAAACAGGGTAAATGTATTTGTGCGTGTAATTGTATGGAGATGTGTAAAAAATATACAACATGTATACAATATACTTGAGTTTCTACAAAAAGAAAATTGGCTTGTGAATAACAAGACATGGGAGTCCCAAGCCCAGGTAGAAGAAATCATCTCTGTAAAAATCGTCCCCTCTCATCCAAAAAAAGCTACACAGGATGAACTCTAGGCAAATCACAGAGCATGGAGAGGCAGAGCAGTAGTTATGGTAATTGCTTGAAACTTCCTGAAGGAAAAAAAAAAAAACGAAAGAAAACAAGTAGTAAGAGAAATATTAAGAAAGGACTTTGAAGCAGAGAGAAGACCTAAGGCCTCTGATGCCTGACCCACAGGATGACCTACATACAGCCCAATAATGCTTTAAGGATACAAACACAGGTATACCCCCCTCAAAGGGAACTAACACAGAAGTTTCCTTAAGCAAAGGAAGGCTCTTGTTTTAACTTAAAAATTCATGTGAATTTTCTATTCGGTTTTGTAATGTAGCTATGTTTGCTTTAAAATTTTTCTACCAAATTTTTGAGCAAAATGCAGTGTCTGGAAACTGGTCCATGTTTATTCAGCACTGCAAATCTCTTGGCACACAGCTGCTGATTCCCAGGCCAGGTTGAGAAGTGCGATTCTAAAATGCCAAAGCAACATGGCAGACACGAGGATGAGCTAGTATCAGTGACAGTGTGGAAGTGTGTGCACGAAGGCGTGGGGAGCAACTCATATTTGTGTTCTGGGGAGGTCATGAAAGTTTTTACGAGACTGGAAACTGGCAAAAAAAAAAAAGTTAAAGAAATGGTAGATATGAAAACAGTGTAAAGAAAAGGTAGACCTTGGCAATAACTTTACTATATGCGACAAGGAATTAAACCGTGGTGTATCCTGTTTCCAACTTCAGGGAAACAGACTTGTAAAGCTATGAACTTTTTACACCAAAAAACAACAAAAAGAGGATGAGTAGTTCCATGTCTTCCATGATTAGCTTGAGTGACACCAGCCAGTGCAAAACTGATGAGGGCAAGCATCTTTGAAGACTGGATGAAACAAGTGTGAGGGTAAAGCGATGAAAGCGGCATCTGTGGGAGGAAATAGAATTGAACAGGTTCCGGTGCACAGAAACATGAGGATTAGACAACACACAGAAAAGTCACGGGTGTCTCAGCCAGCAAAAAGCGTTCAAAATGGAGCCCTTCAATATACAAGTAGAAAAGAGATGAGGTGAAGATTATGACATGGAAACCAAAATGTCACCAAAAGTTGAAGATTTCAAGGAGACCAGAGTTAAGAAAGATGTCAGACCATTGAGGAGATAATCAGAGATCTTAAAACATGATACTTCTGCAATGGGAGGACTTGGGAGGAACAGTCCAAGAGATCATTGCTATTAGGAAATAGTCCCTACTCCCATTTGGGTCATTGGAGGAACTCTGTGAGCTCTGAGGGGCCCATTTCTTACCAACTTGTCTATCACACCAAAAAAAAAAAAAAAAAAAACACACAAGAGGAACCCAGCCAAAATAAAAAGTATTGATATAATATGTTATGAGTGTGTATAATCTTTTCCACACAGAACAACTGATGCCTTAAGGAAAACATTAAACTAGTAATATAATTTTACAAGCCACATTTCTCCAAATACACTAGTTACATAGACATTCAAGAGACAAGAATAAAATAAAACAAAAATCCCAACTCTACCATAGAGTGCCACTCCTCCCTTTACATGGAATTAAGAGAATTCCTATCTTGAATTTTGTCTTTCATAATATGATTAAGCACCAATTCATGATAAAAAATAGGTATTGAGAAGAATCTCCTCAATTTAATTAAAAAACAACAAAGCTGGATATGGTGGCACATGCCTGTAATCCCAGTACAGGAGGATCACAGGTTTGTGGACAGCCTCAGCAACTTAGCAAGGCCCTCCACAACTTAGTGAGACCCTGTTTCAAAATTAAAGAATAAAATAGGGCTGGGGATGTAGCTCACAGGTAGAATGCCCTGGATTCAATCCCTAGTACCACAGTAAATAAATGAATAAAAAACAACAAGACTCCCCACAAATCTAACAGTAAAACTTGAAGCTTTAAAGATCAGGGAAAAGGCAAGCATGTCCCCTTTCACCACGGCTTTTCAAGATGATATTAGAAGTTCTAGCCAATGAGATAAGACAAGAAAATAAAAGGTACACAGATTAGGAAGAAAGAAATAAAACTGCCTTTATCCATGGATGACATGATCTATGTTGAAAATCTAAAAATTTTGACAAAAAAAAACACCCTAGAACTAATAAGCAATTATAGCAGGGTTTTGAAATGCAAGGTTAATTAGAAAAAGTCAATTGCTTTTCTATATACCAGCAATGAGCAAGTAGAATTTGAAATTAAAAACATGATAAAATTTACACTGGCACCAAAAAAATAATTACATATAAATCTAAAACATGTGTAAACTCTATATGGGGAAAACTACAAAATTCTGATGAAAGAAATCAATGAAGAACTAAATAAATGGACAGATATTCTATGTTCATGATAGGAACAAAGATGTCACTTCTTTCGAACTATTTATAGATTCGATGCACTCCTAATCAAAATTCCAGCAAGTTATTTTGCGGATATTAGCAAACTAAATATATAAAGTTTACACAGAGCCCATACATCATTACTACTCTGGCATAAGATGTTGCTGATAGAACAGGCTATGCATGTGTGAGGGCAGGGAGTCTATGGGAAATTCTGTACCTTCTACTCAATTTAGAAAAATAAAACAGATACACAATTAAATTTACATAAAACCTGTTTACATCCTGATATTTAGTTGTTGTTCAGTAAGTTTGTTGAATAGATGAAATAATGTGATTAGTCTATACTTTAGTTGTTCATTCCCACAAAGAACAATATTTTTATAAAACAAGGATTTTCAACCTTTTACAAAAGAAGCATGAACCTCTTGGAAAATCTGGATAAGCTCATAGGTCTTCTCCAAAAAACTCTCTAAAAACTTCCTCCAAAGAACTCCTCCAAATATACTCTCACCCAATAGAAAGTCTTATCCATAATTTCAGAGAATTCACGTACTCCCTGGAACTTAGTCATGGACTGCCTTATAAGACACCAGGTTACAAATCTCTGTAACTAGCAAAACTTACTATGTGTGAACATACAATACACAGGTAACAATTGTATGTGATTACACGAGAGCCCCTCAGAACCTAGCTACTAATAAATTTATTCAATTTCATCCAGGTAAATTACCCAATACCTTGCTACTACTTTCTAAGAGTTATTTTATTTTTCTTTGTAATCTGACAAATGGAATATACTAGAGAAAGAGTATATGAAAGGCAAATATTTTCTAGCTCTTCAGTAACTTTTGTAAAGCCAAAGATAGGAAGGGGACAACATGCAGTATGTGTGCATGGTTACCAGTTATGTGAGAAGTTCTAAATTAACTCTCTTTGTACAGAACACATTGGTGCATTTTTCTAATTACAGGTAGGCATCTCCCTAGCTCCTGACTGATTTTTATAGCACTTCTCCAATCAGGAATCCCAGGTGGGATTCTGAGATATTATAGATTGAATAAAGATACCTTGACCTTTGATTAAAAATACAGCTGAGCCAACTGATAGGATTTTGACAGCACAAAAGGGGCACCATATAAAACATTCCTAGAAAGAACAAACTGTAACCACTTTGGAATCACCACTTGGTAAAGCAGCTGTGCAATTCTATGCCACGTCTAACACCAGTGCCGTGCTCTGTTAAAAAATAACAATAACAGTGACAGAACGAAGTGATGGGAAAGACCTTAATCAACACCTTCAAGTTAGGGTTCTGCAGTCTGAAGTCCACTCAGAATTGACTTTGTCCTGCCTTTTAGTGAAAGGTTCTTCTTGAAGTGAGGAAGGGAGTCAGTTACAAGAATAAAGAATGCGGTGGGCACAGGGTAGAACACGCTAGAAATTCCTTCCAGGTCAGCCCCAAAGTAACTGTGTCAAGGTCAGCAGAGAAGAGAGAGAGCTCTTCAAATAACCCAGCATGGAAGAGGCACCAGACACAGCTCTTCTCTAGTCATCCATGAAGGACCACTTCCATTTTAATGCTACTACCTTGAGAGTTTGGCCAAAATTAATATAAATAAATAACATTTTAAAAATAAAATAAGAATTCATAAAACTATTCCTCAGTCTATTTGTTTAAATATCTATAAATATTTAATAGATTCTTCAATAATTTGGCACAGTCTTCATCTTTCCCCATGCCTATCGATTATCAATAATGATCAAATTCCTATTTTTTATATAAAAGGTATAAAAACATAATTGGTAAAATAAGTCTAATAAAATCTCATAATTACATATAAAAATATTATTATTATCAACAATGAAATCTTTTTAAATGAAATCTTATATAGCGCTCGCTACCTAAAAGCACAGAAAAATTTAGTCTGTTATGTGAGTCAAAAATAAGAGCACAAATTAGGGTCAATTTTAGGTGTGGTAGTGTTTTTTCTATACCCTTGTTTCTTCTCCTCTTCCCTGAGTTAAATTAATTTTGAAAATAAACTCTGAAATTTTATTCATTCAAATGATTACCTGTGGTTTGGGGGCACCGGTAAACCCACTACCTAACTCACCCTCAGCTTATGATATTTTATTTCCTTTTGGGGAAAAATAATAAAAATTGATTGTGAAATATGCTCAGGCTTCAAATCTCAATTAAGTTGAGATCAAATTTTCTTATTTTACATATTACACTATAGGCTGAGTATCCCTTATATAAAATGTTTCAATTTCAGAATATTTGCATATACATAATAAGGTATTTGGAGACGGAATTCATTTATGTTTCATATGTACCCTATACACACAGCCTGAAAGTAATTTTACAAGAGGATATTTTAGTGTGCATGTATTCCAACTGCAACCTGTTGTATGAGGTCACGTGTGGAATCTTCCACTTGAAGTGTCACGTCGGCTATGCGGAACATTTTGGATTTCAGATTTTCAGATTAGGAATGCTCAACCTGTATTCTCAGCATTGACTCTTCTCCCAAGAAACATTTCTCACCACTCTTTTGAGAGGTAAATTACCAAATACTGGGAGACCCAAAAAAGGCTTTCTACTGCTTAATCTCCCAGGACAACCTCTCAGGTTCTGGCTACGCACGGCACACTCACTCCTTTTCGGAGTGAATGTCTGGATTTATTCTCGGGCGATGTAAACAATATGCACACACCCTCTACAAAGAAAGGACTACTAATGTAAGAATTGAGAAATTACTAACCAACCTTATGAGGAGAAGGGTTTCCAAAATTAAACCTTAGCGTCATATTCATAGATTAAGTTTCACTTGCAATCTAAAACTTAATAGAAACATCCAATATTTCTATATGAGGAGCCACAAAGTATCAGTTATAAAAAAATAACTGGTTTTACTTGTTGATAATAGTTACTCATTTGAAATCATCCCAACCTGTTCCTTCAGTGCAGAAATGGTAGTATCCAAGTCATTCTGTAAGGACAACACTTGCTCTTCGTACTTCTTTGTGAGGCCCATAACGACGCTCTCATGCTGCTCTCTGGCTCGTTGAAGTGATTCAGAGCGATGCAGGTCTACCAATTGCTGCTTCAAGCTTTCCAGAGCCATCTCGGTTGTTCTGGACTTCTTGATCATCTAGTAAATACACACAGGATATCCATGTTGATAGAATTTTAACTCTGTGATCTCCATGGACTTTAAAACTCAATCAGGCTTTAAGAAGAGGAGAGAAGAAGGGTCCCCCCCATGGAGGCCTTAGCTCCTTAAAACTTCCCTGGCTGTTAGACCCACAGGGCCTGTGGTTTCTGGAAACAATATTCACTCATCAAATAGATTTTGCAGTTACCCAAGGAGGATGAAAGAGGATTTTGCACAGCATGAATGCAATGTGGAGATCAGGCAAGGAATCTGTTGCTGGTATATCAGTCGTGGGGCTGTGTGTACTGCTCTGTGAGCAAAGTGGGGGCAACGTGATCGTTAGGTCATAGAAAAATGATCTATCCTTTTAAGACCGGTAAAACCTGCCAGTGGTCATAAACAAAGTTTTTTGTTTTGTTTTGGGTTTTCTGAGATAGAATCTCACTATGTTGCCCAGGCTGGCTTTGAACTCCTGGGCTCAAGTGATCTGCCTGCCTCAAGCCTCCCAAATAGCTGGGACTACAGGTGCATGTCAACATGCCCTGCTGAAAATAAAGTTTTGAAAGCACAGGCAGGACTGTAGGTAAAACAGTGGCCCCACGAGGGTTTTCCATTAGGTTTCTTAATTCCCTAAACCTATGGAATATGTTATAGGACAAGAGAAAATTAAAGTTGCAGATGGAATTAAGGTTACGAGATGACCTTAAAATAAGGAGTATTTTTTTTTCTGGATTATTCAAGTGGGCCCAATGTAACCACAAAAGTTTATAAGTGAGGAAAACTAAGGCAGAAAAGTCAGAACCAGGGAGACTCCACCGGCCACTGGTGACTCTGAAGATGGAAATGGGCCACAAGGCGAGGACAGCAGTTGACCTCTAGAGACTGAAAAAGCAAGAAAGTGGTCTCTCTCCAGAGCCTCCAGAAAAGCAAGGCTCCCTTCCCACTCCTGGACTTTAGCCCAGTGAGATCCATGTCAGTCTTCCGAGCTCTGGAACTGCGAGGTGAATTTGTATTGTTTAAAGACACAAATTTGTGGTAAGCTATTATACCAGCAGCAGGAAACTATATAGACTTGGTGATTCTGTTGCCTTTATTTTCATTTTTTTCACACCACTCTATTTTTTAATAAATGCAATTTCTAAGTTATAAAAAGTTACTAAGTCATAACTTTGACTCTATAAAAGCTATTTAACTTTTTAATCTAATAAGTTTGTCGGTTTTGAAAAAGTTAAACATAATCCACATTATGCACAAAAATCTAAATTTTAAATGAGGATTATTCTTCAGTCCATTCCAGAGATCACTTATTTGCTCCAAAACTGCTTCATTGCTAAGACATTGGTCCATTTGTTCAAAAACACAGCCTGGATACTTATGCCAGGCAGGGTTCTAAGCACTAAGGAAATGACATGGTAGACAAGGTCTAAGCTCTCTCTACTTTCTGATGGGAAGAGATAGATAATAACAAGCAAACAGATGAAAACAGTTCATATAGTTACAAAATTGAGTATTAGAGACCATGGGATGACAAAGAGAAGAGGAAATATGGAGAAATGGGCTATTTTACATGTGAGGTGGATTGAAGTCCTTTCTGAAAAGGTGACTTTTTTAAGCTAAGATCTGAAGGATGGGTAGGAGCCAGCCAGGAGACAATATTGCTTAAAATCTTTCATTAAATGATCCTCAGACTTAGCTACAAGTCTTATCCAAAATCAAGCTCATTTTTTTAGTACTTTCATTTTTAACTTTCTAATAACAATAATAATAATAATAATATTACCTTCATGAATCTCCTACCACTTGGCTAGGTAACGAAACTTGTTACTATTTCCAAAAATCAAATGGCTATCTATCCCATTAGTTGAAGACTGTATTACCACTTTAAAGGCAAGTCTAAAGACCAGTCACCAAATATCGAAAAAGAAGCAGTCACCCCTACCCCCAAAAGAATACTTTCCTTTCTCAGGATAAGGGCTTTGAAGGGTGCTATTTGAGTCAGGAAATGTAGGTTATGTTGCTTTGTTGGTAACTGGCTTTGTACCCATGTGGAACTAATTTGCCTTTCCAAGACTTGGTTAACTCACCTCTAAAATAGTAAAATACAATGCCTTGCTAATCAAAATTCCAATCAAAAGTTCCATTTTTTTTTACATAACATTAGAAGTCAATTTGAAATCTGGGTGAGGTGGCACATGCCTGTAATCCCAGTACTTGGGAGACTGAGACAGGAGGATCCCAGATTCGAGGACAGTCTCAGCAATGTAGCGAGACTCTCAGCAACCTAGAGAGACGCTGTTTCAAAGTAAAAAATAAAAAGGGCTGAGGGTGTAGTTCAGAGGTAGAATGCCCCTGGGTTCAATCCCCAGAACCAAAAAAAAAGTTGATTTGCAAAATCTAGACAAGACAATGTGAAAATTTGCAAAATGTTTGAAGAATATTAAGGGTAGCCCCTGTTTACCAATTTCAAAACACACCAGAAAGCTACAGGTATGATCGTATTTGAGCCTGAATAGAGAAATTATATATGAAAGCCCAGCGTGGTGGCACACGCTTGTAAAACCAGTTCTTGGGAGGCTGAGACAGGAGGATCGCAGGTTTGTGACATGCCTGAACTACTTAGTGAGGCCCTCCACAACTTAGTGAGACCCTGTTTCAAAATAAAGAATAAAGCCGGGTATGGTGGCACACACTTGTAATCCCAATACTTGGGAGGCTGAGACTGGAGGATCCAGGTTCGCGGCCAGCCTCAGCTACATGGTGAGGCCCTCCGCAACTTAGTTAGACCCTGTTTCAAAACAAAGAATAAAAAATAAAGCTGGGGATGTAGCTCAGAGATAGAATGCCCCTAGGTTCAATCCCTAGTACTGCAAAAAAAAAAAATTATATATGAAAAGATACATATAAAGTTAGGTCAGTTTTAAACAACACTCACTCAACATACTCTGACCACCAACTATGTGTCTGTTGCTGGCCCAAATGGCGGGGCTACAAGATGAGGGCAGCCCAGCGCTACCTTCAAGGTGTTCTCGGTCTAATAAATGTGACCACCTGGCTTGACCTGGCTTGAGGAAGGAAGCAGAGGATACTTAGGAAAAGAAAACCTGTTAGCTGGGGCTTACTAATCAAACAGCAGCACGCTACAGAACAGGCATTCCAGAGAGGAGAGGGTGCACATGAGTATATAAAACAACAGGCATTGAGTTTGAGGAGAATGAGAGAATAAATAGCCAAGGATCCGATGGTCATCTTGATACCACATTTCATCCCACAGATAAAATGGAGTCAGTGTAAGCCGGGCGTGGTGGCGCACGCTTGTAATCCCAGTACTTTGGGAGGCAGAGACCGGAGGATACAGGTTCGCGGCCAGCCTCAGTTTTCTCTCTCTCTCTCCCTGTCTCTCTCTCTCTCTACTTAGTGAGGCCCTCCGCAACTTTGTGAGACCCGGTTTCAAAATAAAGTATAAAAAATAGGGCCGGGGGTGTAGCGCGGAGGTAGAACGCCCCTGGGTTCAATCCCCGGTACCGCAAAAAAAACAAAAAACAAAAAAAATGGAGTCAGTGAAAGACTTTAAGCAAGAGAATATATTCTAGAAAGACTACTTAGAGGACCATTAGAGAATCTGTGGAAGGGGTAAAAGACTGGAGACTAGCTGAGAGACTTTTGCAATAAGAAAGTAAAATCCTGAACGGACAGAAAGGAGGTAACAGCAACAGAACTTAGTGGCTGACTGGATGAAGGGAACAGAGGATGCCCAGGAGATGCCCAGGAGATGCCCAGGAGGGCGGCACCAACGCTCGCCCGCTGTCAGACCCGGAGAAAGCCTTGTGGAGGAGGAAGACACAACGTTCTTCTAAATTTAGTCCTACCCTACCAAAAGTTTTGATAAGAACTAAACTGTTCCTTTAGTAAACTTTTTCACCATACCTTTTCTTCGTTGACTTTTAACGCTTGTATTTGGGCCTCCTGTGCTTTTATTTGTGCTTCGAGCTGTGTCTCCCGTTCTTTTCCATTCTGAAAGAGTTTCTGTGATTCTCGAAGGCTGACGTTCAGACCATCCTTTTCATCTAGGGCATTAAAAATGTTTATAGAAATAATGTGTCACCAATGGAATTCTACTCAGCAATAAAGAAGAACACAATAACATCATTTGCAAGAAAGTAGAAGGATCTGGAGAACATTATGTTAAGCAAGATCAATCACAAAAAAATGAAGGGACATATGTTTTCATTAATATGTGCAACCTAGGGAGTAGTGGGGACACACAAGGGACTCCGGTTGATAATGGAGAACCCTCAGTGGGGCAAGGGAAGTGGTACAAGGGAAGGGGAAGGACAAGAAAGAAGCGAATCATGGAATTACTATCATGAACAATGTGTACATGTGAGAATAAACCAACATCATTCTCGGTACTTCATATGGGTGGGGGAAGGCGGGGGGGGACACTAAGAGCTGTGTGCATGTATGTTAACATCAAATAGATATTCAGTGTGATGTGAGACTACAATGCACCAATAAAAGCATGTTAAAAAATAAATAAATAATGTGTTACTGTAGAGGGACCCTAATTGTCAGAATCCCTGTCAGATCTATATCATATATAAATGCTGTTGAAGTAAATTCAGTTCAGACACATAAACTTTATTTGATTTAGAGAAAACCAGAAAAAAGAAATAATTTCAAGAATAAAAAATATTTGAGTGACACTAACAGTATTTTAGAGATCCAGAACCACTGCCTTTAAAATTTTTAGTGTCCCTTCTGGGGTCAAAAGATTTCCTAATGATGATTTTAACATTTGTTTACCTGAGAAGCTACATAGATGTGAAAAAAACCCTGCTAATTACAAAATGTATCTAAGGACTCATTTCCCCCTGTATTTACTTACAATGAACTCTGTAATTCACTAAATCTTAAATTCTTCCCACAAACTTTGCTATAACAGCTCACAAATTCTCTTGAAATAAATTTTATGAGCCTTACAGAAAAAGAGCTTTTCACTATAAATTAAATGTGGAATGAATTGGAATTCAGCAATAAGATTATTCTACAAATGACTGTAGAAATGTAACATTCTACAGTGAAAGTTCAACATTGACCAAAAACTAAGGACAGCAGGAAAAGCAAGCGATTATCATCTGAACCTGTATTTCCTCTATGTGTTGACACCAGAGATAGTACCATTTTCTCTCTGGCACTCCTAATTCAGTTCAGGACCTCTAACTTCTACTTGGTTTAAAGTGTTTATGCTAATCTGTAGGCTCGGGAAATGTTACATTGCAAACTAAACAAGTCACTCTAAAACTGGAATATTTCATCTGAAGTAGAGATATAAGAAATCAACAACTTTAGCTGGGCGTGGTGGCGCACGCTTGTAATCCCAGTACTTGGGAGGCTGAGACCGGAGGATCTGGGTTCACCGCCAGCCTCAGCTATTTAGTGAGGCCCCCGCAACTTATGAGACCCTGTTTCAAAATAAAGGAAAAAAAATAGGGCTGGGGGTGTAGCTCGGAGGTAGAATGCCCCTGGGTTCAATCCCTGGTACCGCCAAAAAAAAAAAAAAAGAAATCAACAACTTTTTAGGGCAGAATGGCCTCAGCATAGTGAAATAACATTCATTGATTCTAACTGCCTAAGAGAGAAGAGGAGGGATAATAAAGTAAAGGGAAAGAAGAAAATGAAAAAAAAATGAGAGCTGCAAAATAATATGTTCTGGAAGGAAGGAATTCAAGGCAAGGACTCAGGAGTCCTGGGTTTCTGTTTTGCTCAGTCTAACTCACTGTGAACCCTCTGAGCAAGTACTGGACATTAAAAAAAAAGAGAAGAAAACACAGAAAGATAATTAGGAAAGAAATAAAATGGAGTTATTGGAAAGAAGACATAGATCATAAACAGCACCCAGCAATTACTATCTTACCTTTGATGATCAGAAGCTGGTGATTCAGATATCGAATTTGGCGTTCACTTTCTTTTAACTTTTCAACTAAGTTGTCTAGTTGTCTCTCTTTGGCTTTGTTAAGAACCTGAAGTTGGATAATCTGCATATTTTCTGGAGAATCTACTTTAGAATTAAAGATAATTTATTAGATAAAAACATACAAAATATAAATTTGTGGTCATTTAAGGCAGTGTTTTTTAAGCTGTGAATACAACTTCTTAGGGTATCATGAAATAACTTAGTGGGTTGTGACTACTGTTTATTAAAAAATCAAAATAAAATAGAATATGTCAGAGTACCTCATGTAGTAAGATCAAGTACAGTGTGAAACTTTTGTTCCATTTTATATATTTACATATGTTGACTTACATTGCAGATCACATCACAATATAAAAAATATACTTCTTACACGCATGTGTCAGTACCAAAAAAGTGTGGAAGTCACTGGTTTAAGATATAACCCTGAATCACTACAAGTTTGGCCAATTAAAAATCAGTATATAACAATTGCAATAGAATAAGGTAATATGGTCTCATAAAATTAAAAACAAAACAAGTACATCAGCTTCTATCAAAACATTTTTAAGGAAAATTTCTAGATATACTTCTTAAAATATTTTTTCTTTAACAAGAGTGGGAAACATATTGTATTTATATTTCTGTTGGTACATAACTGCTGTATTAACTAATGAATAGATCAATAAAGAATACTAAAGTCTTCTTTCAGAAACAAAGTCATTTTTAGGAGCACTTAAAAAGATTAGGAGAGCCAGGCATGGTGGCACGTGCCTGTAATCCCAGTACTTGGGAAGCTAAGACAGGATCACAGGTTCGAGGACAGCCTCAGCAGGTAGCAAGACTCTCAGCAATCTAGCAAGACCCTGTTTCAAAATAAAAAATAACAAGGGCTGGGGGTGTGACTCAGAGATAGAATGTCCCTGGGTTCAATCCCCAGTACCACAAAAAAAAAGTTAGGGGAAAAATGAAAATAATGATTGGTAGAAGGATAATGCTTCGATTACATAATGATAAATATTCTTCATTTTCTACCACGCCAATGCTTCTGTAAGCTCACAATCAGTAATAAATGAATTTAGGAATCTTGAGCTACTTGCTAACAAAACAATTCAGTTCCCTTTTAAAAAAAGAGATATGGTTAAACCAAAAAAACTGAACACTGAAAACTTTGTTACATGTCAAAATGATCTTAGGCCTGACTGCAGGTCCAAAAGTAAACAGACTCCAAGCTCCACCTCTCCTCAAACTCATTTTTTAAAACTAGTGTTGCTAAGAAGCCATAATCACCAAATCTGGCACTATTATTAACTTATTTAGTTAATTTTCAAATGTCAAATTTATGCAAATACCTAATTAACTTAATAAATGAATCGACTTGATAAAACACAGATTCTGAAGACAGGTGATAAGAGAGTATGTACCCAGAAGACATGGGGAGACATGGAGATGTCGGCCACTGTCATGATACCTGTTTACTCACCCTAAAACCAGTTATGCTGTATATGCTGCCCAATTCCTCAATCCACGAAAACTTACAAAGTGGAACAAAGAGAGGCCACCCTACTATTTGCTGTTGACTCCTTCAGAGGAAAGTGAGTTCTGGACCTCCTCCTATAACTATCCTGTGGCTCCCACACATATGGGAAGTATTGCTATGAAATCACAAAATGGAAATCCAGATTTCTCTGGCCTAGCCCAGGTAACCAGAGAATCCAGGATGACTTTCCCCCATGAATTAAAACAAAACAAAAAATTGCAGTCATACTCTAGAAACACATTGGCTCTCCAACATGCACAATAATTAGAGGTTATTTACTATGCCAGAGAGCTTGACAAAAAAAAGCTAGATGTACAAAAACATTAATTCAGGATAGTCACTGAAGACGTTTTTGTTTGGGGTTTTTGATTTTTGATACCAGCATTTCATCTCAGAATGCTCTAGTAGCAATAGCACTTTCCTATTAGCATATTTACAAACACACCGTCAAGAAAAAATTGGAGACAAGTGCCATGCAACTGAATCTGAGATCTAAGTCAAATTCTGAATATAAAGTAATTTATATCAGAGTTGCCTAATTATTACACTAACACTGTAAAACTCAAAAGAGAAAGTAAGGGAATAATGGCTAATTTATCAAATTACATTTCTACATAATAAAAAATCTGAGGTTGATGAGAAAACTATATTCATTTTCCAAAGTAGACATCGATAAGAAAAATGTGAGGCTCATGAAAAGTCTTAATAAACTATAACGACCCAAATATATAGTTGAGAAATTTTTCTTGTAACTTTTTCTTATAGAAGATTTTGAGTATACGGAAGGAGAAAGAACAGCGTGATGAATCCCCAGGAACCCAACTCCCAGATTAAACAATTAGGAACTCAGGACTAGTTTGGCTTCATCTAGATTCCCACCCTGTATTACACCCCCAATAACATATTGTTAGTTTTTTGTTTTGTTTTGTTTTGTTTTTGTGGTACTTTTGTGGATTGAACCCAGGGGCATTCTATCTCCGAGCTACACCCCCAGCCCTATTTTTTATCCTTTATTTTGAAACAGGGTCTCACCAATTGTGGAGGGCCTCGCTAAGTAGCTAAGGCTGGCCGGAAACCTGTGATCCTCCTGTCTCAGCCTCCCAAGTACTAGGATTACAAGCATGCACCACCACGCCCAGCTTAACATATTGTTTTGAAGTAAATTCTAGGCTTTTTAAAATCAGTTTATTTGTAAATATTTCAGTATAGAGCTCTAAAAATAAGGGTTCTTTGAAATATTGACCACAATTCTATTGTCATACTGTAGAAAATACTTCTTGCATGTGTTCAAATACCTATTCAGTATTCAAACATCCCCAATTATGTTAGTAAAAAAATAAATATAAATGAGATACCTACTTTTATTAGCTCCTAAAAATTGCTGTTGCAGGCCTTCAAATGTGTCACTTCCTGCTATTTCCCGGCCTGGTGAACTATTATTCTGGACAGAAGATTGATAAGGTTTATATGTCACTTTATATGGCTCCACAACTTGACAACTGGGACCTTGTGTTGAACCAAACTGCTATCATAATAAACGAAATTGATAATTAGGATTTCGCTCTCTCTTTCAAAATTCTCTGAACTAGACTCCTTAATTTTGTTATAGAAACTACTTGTGGTACAATTACAAACTTTTTATAGAGGTCTTCGCTCAAAAATAGCACTCATTTTTATTTAACACTGTTGATTCCTTCATTGTACCTTTGAGGACATAATGCTGCCAATTTCATAAATAAAACTCGAAAATTCCAGCGAGATTATATAGAAGTCTTTTCTTACAGATGATTTAGACGACTAACATCTTGGGAATATAAGAATACAAGTGCTCAATAACATGTGATACAATGCCTCATAAGTAATAAATGTTCAACTAACTTGTGGAACAAATAACATTCTCCAGAGACAGAATTAAGAGACAATAAACACCTTTAAATGGACCAAAATAACCATCCTGTCATTAGGTGACACAGAATAGCAATTGGCAAAATGAGGCATTTGTTGTCATTGAGAAATTCTAAGAAGCAAAGCAATGAGCCGTGTCCTGAGATCTTGCTTTATTATAAAACGCTCCCATAGTAAAAACCAAGGTTTGTTTGTTTTTATTCTGTTTTGTTTGTTTTTCCCTAACATTTATCCTGTCTACTGCTATAACACCATACAAAACAGGTATTAGCTTTGAAGTGCTTGGCCTAAAATTTGTTTTAAGGGTGGTGAGCAAGAAAATTGAGAAAACGGAAGGCTGTGCTCTACATAAGATAACTGCTTTAACCGCTGTGTCAGGAAACCTAGACATAACTTCTCACAGAAGCGCAGTGAAGAGGGAGAGGCCAGAAGCAGCAGTAAGTGAGGACAGTTATTCTTTGGCAGATTTGACTTTTAATGTTTAAATAACTGTTTCCGAAACAGTTTCTATTTTAAACTTCTGGCTTAAGATCATAATTGCATTTGATTATAAAAAGAAAATAGCACGACTTATTCAGGTTCATTCACCTGAGTAAGTGCACAGTCAGACATTTTTGTAGTTGCCATTGCACTAACATACAATTCTTTAACACACACATTATATCATGCAAATTCATGTGTACACACAACAAGTCTTGAAAGTCGAATTCTTACAATACCTGAAAATGGTTCCTCTGAGGATCTGAAAATTTAATTACATTAGTTGGCTGGTTGTTAAATTCCTGCTTCTGACCACTGGTATATGGCCTAAAGTTTTCGGGAAGATGATACAAATCGGCCTGCTCGTGTTTGCTCGGAGGGCTATAACCACTTCCGCCTTCGTCTCCACCTTCTTCAGGATGGTACCCAGGATGGCGGTCTTCGGTTTTATTTCGAGTTTCTTCCCAGCCAGTGCCATGTGCCTCTCCAGCGTACAGCACCTGAATTTCATTATAGCTCTATTATATAACAAAAGTAAAATACAAGCACTGAGATCTATTCCCACCCTCAACAAAGTTGTGGTCGCGCCAGACACTTACATTTATGCTTTGAGATTTGGGCAGCATCTGATGCTCATTCCACTTCAGCTCCAGTTGCTCAGAAGGACGTGGGCTTGAGGAAAAGCAATACTTTAGATTGAAAGCCCATCATTTGTTGGGGCATAGAGAACAGAAAGACCCCCCCAAGATTCTAATATTTGTTGTTTAATATGTGTTGTTTTCCCTTTGCCACAAATTTCAAGAGTCAGTCTACCATGTTATAGTTACGTCCACAATTATTACTTTTAGAGAATCAAGAGAAAAGGACTGACAGGATGCAATACAAGTGAAAGTGATTTCAGGTCCTTACTCTCCGTCTCTGCCGTCCTCACTGCAGTCTGAATAATGGAGTTCGGGGGAGGAGAGCTCGTCATCCAGCATATCATGAGGAAGGTCCGTGAGTAACTGCTGCAACTGAGTCAGGGAAGCCTGCATCAGTACCACAGACTGAAATACACGAGGCCAACCAAAGCTGCCTTGGTGCAGGGACCAATTGTACAAGTCAAGGAAGTTTTTAATTCCCCCACTTAATTTGTTTCTTAAGTTTCACATGAATTACGTTTATAACTTGAGGAAAGGGGAATGCATAATATCAAAATTCATATTGGAAGGTTTTCCTTTTTTTCTACAAAGCTCTCAGATTTAAATACAGATACATTACAATAGAACTGAAAAACTTCTTTATGGAAATAGAACAAGTCATAATAATGGTGCCATCATTGTATTATGCTGTCACAGGACTGACTTGCATCTCGGAGTCCCATTGTACCAGTAATCAGGCCTTGGGGACTTGACAATCAGACACTGGCAGGGAACCTGAGTCACCAGATGCACTTTGCCCAGGTGGCGACAACAGCAGCAGGTGGCCTAAAAGCCCTTCAGTTCCCATAATGTGACAGAAGCCCCTTGGGGAGTGATTAATTAGTAGACAGCCATCTAATTCCAATGACGAAAGGATACACAATACTCAGTGCTCTAATAAAACATCTGGAGCTGAGGGTGGTGGTGCACGCTTGTAATCCCAGTACTTGGGAGGCTGAGACGGGAGGATCCAGGTTCGCAGCCAGCCTCAGCTACTTAGTAGGGCCCTCCGCAACTTAGTGAGACCCTGTTTCAAAATAAAGAATAAAAAATAGAGCTGGGGGTGTAGCTCGGAGGTAGAACGCCCCTGGGTTCATCCCCCAGTACCGCAAAAGATAAATAAATAAACAAATAAAACATCTGAGTAAAAAGGGGTTGGAAAATTGAGTTTTCTATAGACAGCACTCTTAAAAGCAGAACACTAAAACTAATATAAAATAATTTGACTTCATTCTCCAATCTTATTCTAGAAAAGTCACATTCTTAGCATTCTGTCTACAGAAATTAGACAAAATAAATTCATCCAGGTTTTAAGATAAATTGTGATTAAAACATGAATTTGTTGAATTTCAATTTCATCAAATGTCTTTCTTCAAGTCCCAATATAATGTGTTAAAATTTGTAGCAATCAGAAGAAGCAAATATTATGTTCCCAAATAGTTTATAGGGGGACTATTTATAATGACTTTTCTTTAAGAAACTAAGCACCAGTTTAATTAGCAAGTTGACTAAGTCCCTCCAAAGTATATAAATCAATCCCATAAAATATGTAATGAGTGAATTTAATGACCTTTAATATTCTGTAAAACCATGGAGAGAAAAAAATTAGATGCTCCTTAATCTACAGGAGGTTATTGTTTTGTTTTCTAATTTCTCTGTCACTAGTAGAAAAGAAATAGGATATAGCTATTACATATCTGAGTATTGTGTTTAGAATTTTTAAAAAACTTTCTTAAACAAAACCTATGGTAAAAATTTAAATAAATATATCCTACGAAGGGTCTAAAAATGGCCCAAATTATTATCTGAGTTTTGTGAAATAAAATTTGGGAATGGGAACATAATATGGGATGTGGAGAGAGTAGATACTTCCTCATCCTCATATATATTTCTGATACTCCTAGTTTTTTCAAAAAAAAATCTTAGTCCATTTGGCTTTTTTTTTTTTTTTTTTGGTACTGGGGTTTGAACCCAGGGGCATTCTACCTCCAAGCTCCACCCCAGCCCAATTTTTTATTCTTTATTTTGAAACAGGGTCTCACTAAGTTGCAGAGGACTTCACCAAGTAACTGAGGCTGGCTGAGAACCTGCAATCCTCCTGTCTCAGCCTCCCCAAGTACTGGGATTACAAGCATATGCCACCACACCCAGCTCCATTTGACTTTTTAAAGATGAAACAAAAAGATTTGATTTCCAATGAAAAATTACCTTTACCTTTAAATTTGCCTGATACTACTATTAACAACCAAGACTTTGATTTACTGTCCACCTGCTCACACAGGGTAGTTGAAAAATCATTTTGAGAATTAGCTATATCAGAGTTGACCAAAAATACAAAGAATAAGAAACACAGACACGCAAAAGAACACTAAAACCAAAACAGAATACAACATATAAGTATACTACTTGTCTCAAGTAAAAAGTAGCAAAACAATTCTACAAAGACAAAATGCACTAGGAAAAAAGAATATATCTATGAGGTTTTTTTAAAAGTACTGCAACCTGATCTGGGTATAATTATGCATTGCTACCTTATGGGAAAACACTACCACATTACCCCTACATGTTACGTGGGGGAAAATAGTGACAAAATAAATATTTTATACTTACATCAAATAAGGACTCCTGAACAGAAAGAATATTTTCTTCTAAACCTTCAGTGAGATTTAAGTACATGGCCTTATAATTCAAGGGAACCTTGACAAGGGCATCTGAATGGTACATCTTCCCCTTCACAAAGACAGCAGTAGCTACATAATAATTAAGCAGTTTTTCTAGCTTTCTTTGTGATATCACAAATTAACAAAATTGGCATCCATGGAAGAAAATAGGAGCGTGATCAATCAACAAATCAAAATGCTTCTGAATCCATAGGTTAACTTATCAACTAGAAAAACCATCCCTCTAGTATTTAGAGTCTTGTGTTTTACATATATGCTAACATTTGAAAATAATTTAGTTCATCTTCAAAAAATTTCTCTATCAAATTCTTTGGCATGGCTGGGTCTTACTCCTTAGCTTCTATACCTTTCAGAACAGACGAGCTAAATGAGGTGGAATTCTCCTAATAAAGCCATTCAGGAACAAAATCCCACCCCCAACATTTCCATTTCCCAGGATCTAAGTGTGCCCTCCTCATATGCACTGTTGAATAGATTTTGCTTTTGGTCATTAATCCTTGTGCCACAAAACACAAATTTGCCATCCTGACCTATGAATGTTACCAAATAGAGAATTTTAGAGACTATATTCCTTATTAAAGATCCACTTTCTTTTTTTGTGTGTGTGGTACTGGGGATTGAACCCAGGGGCATTCTACCTCTGAGCTCCACCCCCAGCCCGATTTTTTTTTTTTTTTATTCTTTATTTTGAAACAGGGTCTCACTAAGTTGCAGAGGGCCTCACAAGTTGCTGAGGCTGGCCGGGAACCTGTGATCCTCCTATCTCAGCCTCCCAAGTAGCGTGCGCCACCACACCCGGCACTACCTTTCAAATACAGATTCAAGGATAAAAATAATAATCCTTGTAAGTAGTAATCCTTGTAAATTCAACCAACTGCTCTTTGGCTGCAAGTAGCAATCCTCTCTGTGGGATATTATTGCCTATCAGCTGAGTTTAATAATTTAAGAGATACCTCCCCCAGAAAAAAGAGAATTTGCCACTTTAAAGCTTCTACTTAAATACATTCTGAATCATTCTATCAACTCCTCTCCCTTTACTACTTCATGTTTCTTTCCGAAAAGGAAAAAAAAGAGGGTATTTAACTCAAAGGATTTCATCAACAAAACACTTTACAAGAACTCTATGTTAAGGAGAGAATGTAAATCAGACAATATGTAAATCTTTTAAGATTTTCAACTTAAGTAAACAGGCTGTCTTCAGAGCCTATAATCCCAGCTATTCATGAAAACAAAAGTTCTCAGATGACAAACCACACAATACATCTTCTCCCAAGAGAAAGGTGGCAAATGGAGTAGCCAACAGTCATATTCTTTAGAAACAGGCTACCTGATAAGTACACTTCTGAAAAGATTCTGACATTTAAAAAATGAGTTATAAAACAATGCTCTTGTGGATACACAGTAAGCGGAATCTATTTTAACCAAAGGACCAAATTTAAAACATATACTTGAAAAGGCTAAATACGGAATTGATAAAGGGCCAAAATAACTTGGCAGCTACAGCTTAAGTTTATGCATTATGCTGTGTTCAGAAGGCAAAAATTCTTTTAAAAAGGTATTTCATTAAAGTAAATTTCATGGTGTTAGTAGGGAAGACCTTGTCTAGGTCGCTGCACATCTGAGAGAGAATATGGCGACTTTTATGATAGAAGTATGAGCTGCACTTTGGATGCATGCAACAGACGGCTGAGGCGGGGCACAGGAGTCCTCCAAGCCAAAACTTTCATTTTTTTTTTTTTTTTTGCGGTACCGGGGATTGAACCCAGGAGCATTCTACCTCCGCGCTACACCCCCCAGCCCTATTTTTTTATACTTTATTTTGAAACCAGGTCTCACGAAGTTGCGGAGGGCCTCACTAGGTAGAGAGACAGAGAGAGAGAGAGCTGAGGCTGGCCGCGAACCCAGATCCTCTGGTCTCTTCCTCCCAAAGTACTGGCATTACAAGCATGCGCCACCACGCCCGGCTCAAACCTTTCATTTTGAAGGTGAGCTAAGCAAGGGCCAGAAAACACAAGGGGCAAGCCACTGTGAAATGAGCGTTAAAGTTCCAGAGCTGGAACCAGAACCTGATCTCTCCATTCCCACTCTCCTCTTTTCTTCTACATGACATGCAGTTGGCCACTGGAAGACACTAATTTCTACCTGTCTGTATATAAATAAGTTTTCCTCCTGCCAGCCGGCCTTCCGCACTTTTGTACCAACTGCAACCGTCCTTGAAAGATACTGGTACAATTAAAAGGCTCTTTTATGAACTCATTCATAATGTCACAATGCAACTTTGCAAAATACTCTTTACCTAAATTCACTCTGATTTCACAGTTGGCTATTACAGAGATATAGTTGTTGTTTTTGTGCTAAGAATGGTTGTTATAAGCGTCTAAGTTACTGGTAAAGGCATGACTTAAGGTAGATTGTCTTTTGGGACCCTCACAGTCTGCTGGAGTATACATGTACTTGCTGCATGGTCACCAGGAGTGTCTCTGTAGTTACTGCTGGGTTCAAGATAGTGAAATTATTTATCTGGTACAATATGGGGGGAACTCCCAAGGCACAATCCGGATAAGATGTATGAAATGGCTACAGAAAAACATGAAAACATGTATAACATGAAGACAATCATTTGTTTCTTGAATTTTCTTGGGAAATGACAAGAAAATTCCACTAAATAAGTCAAATAATATGGAACGTAAATAAATATTAGCTGTACAACTCCCTCTAGTGGGAACAAAATACCAAAATGTTTCCATAATTACATCAAGCGAGGCAGTTAAAAAGTGGAAGAAAATCTAGGCGATGGAAACCTTGCCTCTAAAATACATAATTCTAAGCTCAATAGAGCTTTATTAATGCTATTAGAGAACTCCCAATACGAAAACCAAGAGGACCCAAAGTGGCATGGCCAGGTGTGCGTTTCCATCTGCCATCTGCTACTCAAACCACCTACCTTCCTACTCAAGATCATTTTCAAATAAACTGCCATCATCAGCAGGATTAACTTGATAGCACAGATTGCCAAGTATTTCTGCCCCAAACCACCAGATCCAGAATATATATACACACAGATAAATAATAATTTCACTATCTTGAACCCAGCAGTAACTACAGAGACACTCCTGGTGACCATGCAGCAGGTACATGTATACTCCAGCGGACTGTGAGGGTCCCAAAAGACAATCTACCTTAAGCCGTGCCTTTACCAGTAACTTAGACGCTTATAACAACCATTCTTAGCACAAAAACAACTATATCTCTGTAATAGCCAACTGTGAAATCAGAGTGAGTTTAGTAAAGAGTATTTTGCAAAGTTGCATTGTGACATTATGAATGAGTTCATAAAAGAGTCTTTTAATTCTTTTCTGGCCAGCTTTATAAAGAAACGTTTGCCTAAAATACTTTGGATGAGGTCTGCTGAGTAACAAGGACAACTACATGAGCAGCTCTCAAAAGCTCTCAATGCGTGGTGGCGCACGCTTGTAATCCCAGTACTTGGGAGGCTGAGACAGGAGCATCCGGGTTCGTGGCCAGCCTCAGCTACTTAGTGAGGCCCTCCGCAACTTAGTGAGACCCTGTTTCAAAAGAAAAAATAAAAAACAGGGCTGGGGGTGTAATTCAGAGGTAGAATGCCCCTGGGTTCAATCCCCAGTACCGCAAAAAAAAAAAAAAACTACAGCAAGAAATCAACATGCTCCAGTTGTGAGGAATAGGAGTAATGTGTGGCCATTAATTGATATGAATATTGACATGCTACCATCTCTCACTCACTTGTGCGCTAATCTGTTCTATGGACTGCTTAAGAAACGGAGTTTTAATGAAAATTCTGTGAGTTATGCCCTCCTGGTATGCCTTGGCCCACAGTGGCCAACCTTTTCCAGTGTACCATATTAAGAGTTGTAGCAATTTAGAAATGACTATAGTGCCTTACTTGCCTGCAAAGTTCTTGGAGGTTTTTGTAAAATATGGGTTTATTCATGGTGGTCTCTGTCTTGAGGTTCACTGGTCTAAAATGTCCTCTGAAGCCAGGCGTGGTGGCACACGCTTGTAATCCCAGTACTTGGGAGGCTGAGGCAGGAGGATCACAGGTTCGCGGCCAGCCTCAGCTACTTAGTGAGACCCTCCGCAACTTAGTGAGACCCTGTTTCAAGATAAAGAATAAAAAAAGAAAAATTGGGCTGGGGGTGTAACTTGGAGGTAGAATGCCCCTGAGTTCAATCCCCAGTACCAAAAGAATAAATAAATTTAAAAAATGTCCTCTGAATATCGAGTCACTTATTTACTAAATCCTTTCCTTTCCTAAAGATCAAAATGCCCTTTCTCCATTTGATCGTAAATGCAAACAAGGGAGGAAATAGAAATGTCAAAAGCAAGATCACAATTGGAGAGCTGCTAATTAGAATGGCACGGAGGTCAGAATTTGACAGTGGTTTATCCACTGAGTTATGGGCAAATGTGGATAAAGTCCCAAGTGGCCCCTAAGTCACACAATTAGACAAGCTCAGTAAATCATGTCATATAACAACTAGGAATCCATACTAGAAGGTCGAAATCAGGACTTCCCTACCTACCCATTGCAGACAGAAGCTCTCTCAAATCTTTAGCAGGGTATATTACAGGGCAGATGTGGTGTGCTTGGTCAGCCTTACATCAGACATCCTCCTACGTAAGTTCACTGAATACAAAGTGATTCACTAAGTAAAGAAAGCACTGCACATGCGTCTACTGCAAGCAGATATAACCCAGCTGCAATTCCAAAGCCACCAAATAGGCAGACAGAAAAAGACTGCTTTTTCTTTCTTTTTTTCTTTTCTTTTCTTTTTTTTTTTCTTTATAGGTACTGGGGAACAAACCCAGGGGCATCCTACCTCTGAGCCCTATTTTATTTTTATTTATTATATTTATTTATTTATTTATTTATTTATTTATTTTTGTGCCGTACCGGGGATTGAACCCAGGGGCGTTCTACCTCCGTGCTACACCCCCAGCCCTATTTTTTATCCTTTATTTTGAAACCGGGTCTCACGAAGTTGCAGAGGGCCTCACTAAGTAGAGAGAGAGAGAGGGAGAGAGAGAGGGAGAGAGAGAGAGTGAGAGAGAGAGAGCTGAGGCTGGCCTCGAACCCAGATCCTCCGGTCTCCACCTCCCAAAGTACTGGGATTACAAGTGTGTGCCACCACGCCCGGCTTCCCGGCCCTATTTTCTATACTTTATTTTGAAACCAGGTCTCACGAGGTTGCAGAGAGCCTCACTAAGTAGAGAGAGAGAGAGAAAGACAGGGAGAGAGAGAGAGAGAGAGAAAGACAGGGAGAGAGAGAGAGAGAGAGAGGAGAGAGAGAGAGAGAGAGAGAGAGAGAATCAGGGAGAGAGAGAGAGAGAGAGAGAGAGCTGAGGCTGGCCGCGAACCTGGATCCTCTGGTCTCCGCCTCCCAAAGTACTGGGATTACAAGCCTACGCCACCACGCCCAGCCCTTTTATTTTTATTTTGAAACGGGACCTCGCCAAGTTGCTGAGGGGCTCACTAAGTTGCTGAGACTGGCCTTCAGCCTGCAACCCTGTCTCAGCCTCCCAAGTACAGGGATGATGGGCATTTCCCACCACACCCTGCTCTTTTCTTTCATATCTCAAAGCAGTAAACTGTTCTGTTACTGTAGGGCCAACAGACTAAAGATTTAAAGGCTTCTGGGTATGCAAGCCAGCTCAGGATCGACCAGCCAAATGACTTTTAACTTGCAGTGACAACATATACATAGAGCTGAATTTTTAAGAAAAATTCTGGATTTTGTTACTGAATATCTGAAACTCCATAGTTTCTAACTCACTTTTTCTCTTGGGGCAATTATTTTTTTAAAGTAGGGCATTTTTATTAACAGGAGGTTTCAAAGGACTATAACCATAATCAAACTAAAAACAATCATAATGAGTAAATTGACTTTGACCTTTAACGCCACTACTACTATTATTACTGACATCATTTACTGAAGTTACTAGTTAGAGTTAAATTAGTTACATTTTCTTTTTTCCCATTCTGCTAGAAACACTTATTCTTAAATATTTCAACTTTTCAGAGCTTCTTTCCTCTAAAAACTGTGTCTCAGAATATAATTTATCAAATAGATGATCCTAATGGCTGTTTTCTATACTACCTAGAATTGCCTCCTCAATTAATATCACCTTTAAAATTTTCACCACACAGTACTCCTAGCAGTAAGTTCTTTTTAATATCCTACTCATCTCTTTAGTAGCTTCTCCAGTAAAAAGTTATCTGTCAGAATATTTTTTCTTCTTTACGGCAGTGATTATCTAAACTAACCCCCACACAAATCCCAGTGACTACATCACAGCCAACTGTCCAAAGCCATCAGTCATGAAAGCCGTGTGCTACAATTTCTCAAGGTAACAAAGTCTTCCTTTCCATCCTTGCCTCAACTATACTCTAAGCACACAAAAAGGCTTTTATCACACATAGTCAAGAAATGTAGCTCAAACTAAAAATAACCATGACAAGCCACTGACTTTCACCTGTAACACTACTCCTGCTATCATTGCCACCATTTATTCAACAGTTACTACGCACCAGTAATTCTGTTAAACACCTTATACAGAAATAACACGGTCTGCTCCTCTTGCTCCATTCCTTTTATAATCTATTCACCATGTAGCATCCCAAAAGCTCTTTCAAACATCTGATCAGACATTGTTTCCCCACATAAGGTCCTCCACTGGCTTCCCTATGCTCTTAGAATCAAACACAAACATCTCATCATGAGTTACCAGGAACTGGCCCCAGCCCTTCTCTTCTCCCCACATCCACCATTCACATCTTGCTCACGCATTACTAGCACCATGGCTTTCTGGTTTTTCTGCAGGTACACGGGGTCTCTTCCTGGCTTCCCAGCTCTACACTTGTGGCTTGGCCAAGAATGCTCCTTGTCAAGCTTCTGCATGGATGGTTCCTTCTCATGAGTCAAGTCTGAGCTCAAATACTGACTCCTCCAAGAGATTCTTCCCTTACCACCCCATCTACCACTGTCCCCTACCAATTGCTTTCCTATCCCTACTTTATTGCCCTATCACTTACCAATGATGAAGTATCACTCACTCAAGTTACTTTATCCACTTGTTTACTTGTTTGTTGACTGCCTCCAACAGGATGTGAACTACCTGAGGCATCGAGGCAATGTTCCAAGCACCTAGAAACCAGGCTTCTCCTCCCAAAGCCGGCCGCTGCCTCCTAACGCTCTTCAAGAAGTTATTTGATGGCATCGCTGAGTTGTGTTTTATTCTTATCTCAGAGAAGCATTCTGATTAGCCATCTTTCAAAGGTCCAAGTATCGATCAAGTTTTAGGGTGTGTGTGTGTGTGTGTGTTTAAGAATTATAAATCCCTCTGAAATGATTCAAGATGATATAATTTGGATCAACAAAGAAAGGTTGTTAAGGATTGGGTCTGGATCTTTTTTCTGAGTAACTCACCTCTTTTTCCCTTTCATAGTCCTCTTTGTCAAATTCTTCATCTTCATTTTGTGTCGGAAGTGCAACACTGCCAAAGTCTAATGACATGGTCCTCCTGTGGGAAGGAGGAGATGTTTGATTTCTAAATAGCCCATAAAGTCTCCCCAGAACAAACTACATAAGAGGTACACAAAGTCAAAAGACAACAGGTTGGGAGAAAATATGTATAACTCATGTATGATAAACAGTACTACAAATATAAAGAGAGTTCTTACAAATTAATTGTGATTCATAAAAATAGCTGTATGACTGTAATTCAAAAAAATTTAAATGTAAATAGGTAATAAAACTACAGATTTTTCTAGTGGTCTGGAAAATATAGCTTAGGACAGTAGGATTTTTGCACATGCACACAAAATAAGACGACAATAATAATAAACTAGATGATGCCAAACATAAAAATCTTATTATTTTTTTTTTCTTTTTTTGCAGTACCGGGGATTGAACCCAGGGGCATTCTACCTCCAAGCTACACCCCTGGCCCTATCTTTATACTTCATTTTGAAACCAGGTCTCACGGAGTTGCAGAGGGCCTCGCTAAGTAGCTGAGGCTGGCCACGAACCCAGATCCTCCTGTCTCAGCCTCCCAAGTACTGGGATTACAAGCATGCGTCACCACGCCCAGCTCCAAATGCATTTTGCCATAAAGAATTTAATTCCCTAGCCAAGTGTGGTGGTGCATGCCTGTAATCTCAGTACTTGGGAGGCTGAGACAGGAGGATCACAGGTTTGAGGACAGCTTCAGCAACTTAGTGAGACCTTGTTTCAAAATAAAAAATAAAGGGCTGAGGGGAGTAGCCAGAGGTAGAAGCCCCTGTGTTCAATTCCCAGTACAGAGAAAGAGAGAAAGAAAAGGAAAAGAATTTAATTCCCTTGACCAGGCAAGGTAGCACATACCTATAATACCAGCTACTTGAGAAGCTGAGACAGGAGGATCACAAATTGGAGGTCAGCCTCTGCAACTTAGTGAGACCTTGTCTCGAAATTAAAAAAAAAAAAGGACTTGGATGTAGCTCAGTGTTAGAGTGCTTACCTAGCACGTGTGAGGAGGCCCTGGGTTCAACCCCCAATACCGCACACACATACACAAATAAGAAAAATGAATTTTAATAAATAAGGAAAAATAATTTAATTCCCTTGTGTTAATAGCTGAAAACTATATCACCAACTTTTATGTATACCAATAACTCTATAGCAAAAGATATCACTTTTCATCAGACCTAAGGCACCCGTGGTTGTATTATGTGGTTCTATTTGTACCATTAAGAAAAAGCAGCCAATTAAATCATGACACATCATTAATTTTAAAATACAGCCTATTTCCAGATGTTGAAAATGTGCACTTTAGAATAAATATGGCATTAAAGATGAACACAAATATGAATTTCTGTGCTAAAAAAAACCTCATATGCCAATTTTTTTGTTTTTGTTCTTTTTCAAGGACTGAATGTTTCTTGTCCAACCTTGAATTCTCAGTCCACCTTCTAAAACCTTCTCTGGTCCCTGTTTCCAGCTTAACCCTTTCAATTTACATCTACTCAAACTTTTCACGTCATCTGAAACACTTTCAGCCCTGTGCCAGTGCTGAAGGGAGAAGGGACATCAGTCCTTTTTCACTCGGAGGGAAAAAATAAGCTTGGGGAATCTAAATCCTTGTCTTCACCAGGTCCTACAGGGATTCTCTTGTATACGAGCATAAGATGGAGATATGGACATGATAAAGAGCCTACAATACAGTGAAAGGAAAACACATATATATCTCTTACCTCTAGGGTTTTGTTCACTTCTGCAAGTAGACATC
The DNA here is from genome assembly GCA_004027185.1 of Glis glis. Lineage (NCBI taxonomy): Eukaryota > Metazoa > Chordata > Mammalia > Rodentia > Gliridae > Glis > Glis glis. Next base: position 64,207 of record PVJS01000150.1, on the reverse strand, counting down.
AAGTCTACAGGATCTACAAGTAATGAAAATACTAGCCCATTTAAATTCCATCTCCTTAAAGAGATGAGATTAAGCTGGGCCTTGAAGACATCCCTGAATCCTCCAGGAAGAAAAATCTTTTCTGCTTCCAAATTCTTAATGTGTTCTCTATCTCTTCTCTCATCTAATTATACATACAAGACAGAGATGGAATCTGGGTTGATTTCTCCTTTATTAGGTAAAAGAAGGGAGGATTTTTTCCAAACCTTTAGTAATCTGTCATTAATTGGTGTTAAATACTGAAAAAGAACATTAAGATTTATGAGAGCTATTCCTAAACACAGGAGCAAAATTAAATAATGAACTAGCTTTTATCATAAATAGATTCACTCTACAAGGTGTTTTTGTTTTTAAATGAAGAGGATGGAAAAGACCAAACTGCATTTTTTTCAGTGACATTTTAAATCCAAACTATATCCAAACTAAATCCAAAAATATCAGAAAAGGCAAAACCTCCCCCAATGGGGAAGAAAAAGTGTGAATAAAATTTCTTTCTAAAAAGTGTAAATGACCAGAGACCTTAAGAAACCATTTTAAGCATAAATAAAAATCTGATCCACTTACTGTGGTTTTAAAAAAAAGACTAATAAGATAATTAGTATTTAGCTAATATTTTAAAATATAAGCTAATGTTTTCCTTAATGTATTAATCACCACTAATTACCACTGATATCAGACCGTTTACTATAACGGTCAGGATAGAAGAGACTTTACAAAAACAAACAAACAAACAAAAGATAATAAATACAGAAGCCATAAAGGAAAAACTTGATGGAAACCTAACCGCAAAATATATAATTTGTATAAGGCAAAAGACCTCATTAATAATTCAAATAGTATGTATCAAAAACATCACAACAAAGTCAAGAGATGAAATTATAATGATGAAAAAATATTTGCAAAACATATGACAAAGTCTTAGTAGACAATTTTGGCAAGAAAATGACAACAGACAACCCAATTTAAAAATGGGCAAGCTGGGTATGATGGTGAATGCCTGTAATCCCAGTACTTGCTGAGACAATCCCAGGCTGAGACAGGAGGATTGCAGGTTTGAGGACAGCCTCAGCAAGTAGTGAGACTCTCATCAACCTGGCAAGACCCTGATTCAAAAATAAAAATAAAATAGGCTGGGGGTGAAGCTCAGAGATAGAATGTCCCTGGGTTCAATCCCCAGTATAATAAATGAATAAATAAATAAATAAATATAAAAAATGGGCAAATGATATGACAATTCATGCAAAAATGAAATGTAAATGTTCAATTAACTTGAAAAGATGCTGAACTCACAAAAAACTCAAAGGAAGAATTCAAAGAAGTGTCATTTAAATAACAAAATGTCATTTTCAATTGCCAGACTGAAAAACAAAAAAAGTAACACCTCCTGTTGGACACTTTGCTTTTTGTGTGGCTCATGAATTGCTGGTAAAAATATAAACTTCTAAAACCATCTTGAAAACTACCAATATTAATATATTGAAAATGAACATTTGCCCTAGTAAAATTACTTTTGAATTAATTTGGCAATACTATGCCACTAGTAAAAATAATGAGGGCTGACCGTTAAAAAAATTCAAGATGCTAAGTGTAAAAATACTTTTTAAAAATATGGCAATCTAGTTAAGATTTTCTTCCTAGATAGGAAACTTTTTCTGAACCCATTAGCAAGAATATAAAAAGTATGCCTGTCCTTTTGTTACACTCAAATCAGACAGTCCTCTGACCCAAAACTCACTATATTGTCTCTGGTTATGTTTTCTTTGCCATCCTTGCAACAAGAAGAAAACCAGCAAGTGTGTAGTTGGACAAAAAGATTACAAAGCAATGAGATGTTTTTACCTCTTCTAATGTAAGCACCCTGAAGACAGAATTAAAATGTAGCTGCCCCCTTGTACACAGTAGGCACACAATTATTTGTTCAATTAGTATGATATATGCCTGTTACCCTATAGAAACTCTTTATTCTCATAAAAATTTTATTGAATACTACTGAATGCCAGAATACATCCTACGTGCATCTAAGACCTGATGCCCGCCTTGGGGAGCTCATAGTCTCTTAGGGAAACAATGATATAAACTAATAGTTACAATGATACATTGTAATAAATTCTATAGAAGAGGAAAATACAAAGCACAAATTATTTTTTCCTAAGAAGAAAGGAAGGCTTAAATAAGTTTCACAGAAAGAAGAGCCTTTAGATCAGAAATACATCTAAAAGGACACAATATATCTGTTAAGTGGCTAAGGAAAGAGGACACTCATTCACCCAACCTTCAGCTTCAGCTTGGGCCTTTCTTATTTATATGCAATTACCTACCTTCGGAGTACATACAAAATCTCAAGCACTATGAAGGTATATGGTGAAATTCAGCTTCAATTGGATTGAAGTTCATGACCACAAGACAGAGAGGGTTAAGTGCTACAGAGGGGGTTCTAAGAATGGCCCTGGGAGTTAAGAAATTCGACTCACTTGCTTCCGTGCTCACTTCCCTTCCAGAATGGAAATAGCCAGAGCTCACTAGCCTGCTCTAGACCCACAACACCTGGCTGAAGAGGCCTATTCATTCAACAACTTACCAAGCACTATTCAAGATTACACAGGGCAGGGTGGAGGGAAACAAAATAGTCACATGAACCAATGACAACCTCTTGTGTTCAGTTCTAACGACAGTAGCGTGGACAAATCCATTCAGGATGACCAGAGGAGGGAAAGTAATTGTCTTACACCGTAGACACACATGGGCTGAACAAATACACAAATGCATGGTCTTACATAAAGAAATGACCTTACCAAACTCAGTTTAGCGTCAACCCCGGCACATCGAACAGTACTATGAGACCAAAGCTGCACGGACGGAGTCCAGGCAGCCTGAGGCTGCTGGCTTTGGGTGCCGGCGTCACTAGCAATCGGTCAACACGCGTGCATAGAGCACCCACTGTGAGCCAGGCGTGGCACCAGGGTGACCACCGCGGGGGTCCCCAGGGGAGGGTCTCGGGGTGACCCCAGTAGCCTGGAGAAGGAGGGACGAGGAGGGCATCCCAGACGTCACTTCTAAGTAGTATCTTGGGAGAAGAAAGAGGTCTCGATGATGCTTTAAAGTGAGAAGCAGAGCCCCGCAACCCGCAGGCTGTCCACCGCTGCACGATTTGGGGAGGGGGCAAAGCAGCCCTCCGGAACCCCGCAACTCCGCCAACCCCAGCTCCAATCTCGGCCGCGCAGCAGAACTCACCGGAGGCCACAGAGACGTTGTCACTGCAGGGAAACTCTGGACGCCGCCGAAACCCAATTTCTAGCAAACCCCTTTAACCTTAACTCTAATCCAGAGAGCCTTCCTGGTCGCAACCAAACCCACGGAGCCCGGAGGCCCTTGAAGAGCAGCCGTCTCCTCCAATCAGGTGCGGGAAACTCACCTGGTGGGCGGGGCCGTGTCGGCTTGGGCGGGACGAGGAGGCGGAGGGCTCCGCCCCCTTCAAGATTGGTTGAGAGGTCTGCCTGCAGTTGCAAAGGCACTGCAGTTTGAAGCAGGCGCCAGAGGTGGCGGGAAGTTCCCCCTGTGCGCCCATTGGTCAACTCGCGAGCCAATTACGCAAGGATTGACTCTGGGTGGGTGGGCTTATCGGTTGCCTAGAGACGCCGGAGCGCCCCGCCTGCTCCTTTAGGAGAGAAAGGACTGGCCTTAGAGCCCGCTTGCAGCTTTGGAGATTGAAGTGGTGTGTTGTGTCTCCTCCTTTTTCCACTCCTAAACCCCAGTTCCAAGCTGCTGCACATAGAATCCCTGTTTCCCCCCACCGAACTCTCGCCTTTGTGGTTTCTGCGTTTTTCCTATTTGTCCTCTAAGGTGCCATGGCCTGCCTTACATGTTTTGCTTTGTCTTCTAGCTTATTTGGTCCCACTTTGTTTAAAAGAAAAAAAAATTATTGGTGTATTGTAATCCTACATCATGATGAAGTTCAGAGTGATAGAGGCATACATGCACACAGCATTCGCTGAGCCGCCTTGTTTAAATTTGTGTTTCTTTAATTAACGGTGAGATGGCACAATTCCACACGTGTCTATTCGTGATGTACTTGAATTCACTGTGGTGTAAATGTTCTTGTCACAGAGGTATATGTTAACCTATCCTTTAAGGCAGCACCCCCCAGTCCTCAGTAAAGCCTGCTACTGTATCTACCTTCTCTGGTTAAAGGAGTTCCAGTGAATAGCAAGGAGTCAGTAGCAGCAGATCACATATCCTTTTAACCCTTTCCCACATGTACTAATATAGGTAAAATGGTTGTCCAAGTCACTTCATAATCTGCCTCGTTTTCCTTTGCCACCTCACCATCACACCACTGTGATGCCTACAATGACCCCTGTAACCCCGTCAATTAGCATAAGATCTGACATGTAATGGGTACTTAATCTGTAGTGATAGAATGACTGAAATCACAGGCCCCACTACCAATAGTTCCCAGAGTGCTTTTGGTTTGCTCAAGCTGCTTCTATAGGGTTTTTTTTTTTTTTTTGTACAGTACTGGGGATTGCACCCAGGGGCGTTCTACCTCCGGGCTACACCCCCAGCCCTATTTTGTATTCTTTATTTTGAAACAGGGTCTCACTAAGTTGCTGAGGCCTCACTAAGTAGCTGAGGCTGGCCGTGAACCCGGATCCTCCTGTCTCAGCCTCCCAAGTACTGGGATTACAAGCGTGCGCCACCACGCCCAGTATTCAAGCTGCTTCTTTTACTCCCATTGATTTACCTCACTTCTCCACCTATTCAGTCTTCAAGAGAGCAAACATGTCCCTCAAGTCTTTCATGATCGACATCTCTTTTGCTTGGCAGAAAGGATCTTTCCCACTTCTCTACACAGTGTACATATCCCGTTATGAGATGCAATGGTTCTTATATCTATTGTAATTAGTTACTGTGTGCGTATGTGTGTTTCACTTAGTAAAACAATGTGAATGTCTTGAGATACTTACTTTGCTTCTTGGGCATCTACTAGCTGCTTCATGGCCCTTGGTAGGCACTCAAAATAGTTGTGTTAAATTGTGATAAAAGGCCGGGCGTGGTGGCGCAAGCTTGTAATCCCACTACTTGGGAGACTGAGACCAGAGGATCCGGGTTCGCGGCCAGCCTCAGCTACTTAGTGAGGCCTCCGCAACTTTGTGAGACCCGGTTTCAAAATAAAGAATAAAAAATAGGGGGTGTAGCTCGGAGGTAGAATGCCCCGGCTTCAATCCTCAGTACCGCCAAAAAAAAAAAATTGTGATAAAAGAATAAATGAATGAACAAATAAATGACTTTATGAACCAGAAAAGGCAAATAAAAGGCAGGCAGGTCAACAGCGCTTGTTGAACCTGAGCCATAGTATCTGTTGATGAAATTGAGTCTAGTGCACTTTTCATGGTCCACTGTAGTCCACTAGCAAACTGCATCTAGCGCCCCGTGCTGAGGGCTATGACAGAACGCTACAGCAAGAATGCTAAGTGAGCCTTGCCCACAAACTGCTTCTTAGACGAAAGCATGAAATATGCAAGAGGGAAAGCACATGACATGAGGAGGCAGGTTTAAAATCCCTCGCGTACATAGTTTGGTAAGTTTCTTTGCAGGCATTACCTCATTTAGGTGCTCGTAACTGTAATATTACCCTATTTTGCAGTTGAAGAAACTTACATTAAAAAAAAAATTAAGTGACTCATCTAAGGGCACACAGCTAATGAAAAAAGATGGGATTCGAACCCAGGTCCCTTATTTCCAAATCCAGAGCTTGTCACTACATACAAAATATTTTAGTGAGACTGGAACACAACTGATGAAAGATGCAAAATAAAGAATAAATCCCCAGTACTTGGGAGGCGGAACCCGGAGGATCCGGGTTCACGGCCAGCCTCAGCTACTTAGTGAGGCCCTCTGCAACTTCCTGAGACCCAGTTTCAAAATAAAGGATAAAAAATAGGGCTGGGGGTGTAGCTCGGAGGCAGAACGCCCCTGGGTTCAATCCCCGGTACCGCAAAAAAAATAAGAAAGAAAGAATAAATCAGAGCCCTCTGCCTCTAAAAATGGATTTGAGTGGAGTTATGGACACATTATACTTAGCAAAAAAAAAAAAAAATTGGCTGCCTATCCTGTTTAAGTCCTGACTAGATGCTTGAATATGAAGTATAGGGCAGGATACCTACCTTCATGGTACCGACACTCTGTTTTGGGCACAAGATCCTTACAGAGAAGGACATAAGATAACATACACAAGAAAAAAATCATTGGGTTTCATATGAGCAGAATAGGCAATAATTAGCCAGGCGTGATAGTGCATGCCTGTAATTCCAGTACTTAGGGGGGCTGAGACAAGAGGATCTGAGTTTGAGACTAGCCTCTGCAATTTAGTGAGACTCTCAGCAACAGAGTGAGACCCTGTTTCAAAAGAGAAATAAATAAATAAATAAAAAGGGCTGGGGGTGTAGCTCAGAGGTAGAATGCCCTTGGGTTCAATCTCTAAAACCACACACACACACACACACACACACACACACACAGATAGGTAATAATTCTGGGGAAAAGTGAACATCTAAGGTTCTATCAGGGAAGGTTCCAGGAAGAGGAGGAGAGCGTTCAACAGTCGAATTATTAGACCAAGTGAATGCATTGTAAAGCCTGGACCACTGAAAGTGAAGGATTCGTATATCTAGATGGAAGACTAGATAGGATTCGTATCTCTAGATGGAAGCAGGCAGGAAGGAGGTATTCTATAGAAGAGCTTGAAGCCTGGGAGAAATAGGGAAGGCACTTCAGAGGTGAAGGATGGTGTGCACAGGGAATAAACATGTCCAGGGAGGCACAAACAGAAGCCTGGAGTAACGACAAGTGTGCGGAGAGAAAAACTGCCAAAGAGTCTAGGCCGGAGATTATTTGTGGAAAGCTGGGTCAATATTTGCCTTGCATTTTTTAAATGGACACACCTGTGAGCTGGGTGGGAGGCTACCTCTACCAAACCTGTTGGTATTTCAAGGGGAAATGTCACATTGTTGATGAGATGGGTCCCACTAATAAGCATTTATAAAGGTGGAACCAAATCACCATCATTACTCCTTTTTCCTACTTTCTATTTGGCGTCAGAGCCATTAGGACACAGCATTTTCATGACAAAGGTACTTTCCAAAGTGCTATCTTCCAGGAGTGCTATCCTCAAGAGAGGGCTGAACTTAAAGACCCAAGTTCAAGTCTCAGCTCCATCTACTAGTTTTTGTCCACAGCAGTTTATATAACCCTCAAAAGCCTCAAAGCCCTCATGTGAAAATAGGAATAATACCTATTTCTTAGGATTCTGTGAAAGATGAAGTGAGGAGAAAGTATGTAAGGGCTTTGAAAATGTAGAAACATGTTGGCCATGGTGGTGCACACCTGTAATTCCAGTACTTGGGAGGCTGAAGCAGGAGAATCACACGTTTGAGGTCAGCCTAAGCAACTTAAGGAAGGTCTTCAGTCATTTCTTAAGACCCTGTTTCAAGATAAAAAATAAAATAGTGCTGAGAGTGTAGCTCAGAGGTAGAATACCCCTAGGTTCAATCCCCAGTACCACTAAATTAATTAATTAATTAATAAGATGTAGACACACTAATAATGAATACATAAGATGAAGAGACACTACACTGGGGTTTCAGGTACTAAGAAAAAACCAGGATGATTATAACTGCCATAACCCAACTTGTAAGGCATTCTGGGAGTGAAGGGCAGAGAAAGACAAAGGGGAATGTGTGCAGGAGACAGCAGGAGCTTATTAGATGGGACAAAGGAGTCCCTGCAAAGGATATGGTTTTATGACAACAGGACAAAAAGAAGAAGCAGAAAGCACTAGAGACGGAAACAGTGGGGCCTGGAAAGAACTGAGAAAGATCAGGACATTATTTGTAGCTCATTCACTCAACAATGTTTTTCGAGTCTCTGTTTTGTGCCAAGCACTGATCTAGGGGCTTATTTAACATTGACATGCAGGTCAAAATGCCCACCTACTCAAGCCCCTTCTCCTGCAATCTGCCCATGCCCACAGCCATTGTGATCTCACCACACCTCTGGCCATGCCTGATTACATCAAGGGTGAGGACCAGACTACATCTGAGCTAATCGTTCCTCCCCAGGTAACTGAAATAGGACTCCATGAAACTGAGTATAGTGGTAGCCACATGGAAGAGAAGCAGTCTCTTAGCACACTCATCTGCATTTTATGGGAAATAGTCTGCCTTCGTAACCATGTCATGTATAAGGTGGAGCCTAGATTGAAGATCATGAGCTTCTGCCACCGAAAGCCATGGACCTGCCTGGTTCCTGTACTTTGAGAAGCATAATAGTTCAGCTTTTCCTTTGACTCAAGGATACCTAAAACTTAAAAATATCTTTTGAGCCGGGCATGGTGGCGCATGCTTGTAATCCCAGTACTTTGGGAGGCGGAGACTGGAGGATCCGGGTTCACGGCCAGCCTCAGCGCTCTCTCTCCCTGTCTCTCTGTCTCTCTCTCTCTCTCTCCTTAGTGAGGCCCTCCGCAACTTTGTGAGACCCGGTTTCAAAAATAAGGTATAAAAAATAGGGCCAGGGGCGTAGTGTGGAGGTAGAACGTATATATCTTTTGAATTGAGCTGGGTTCGGTCATGCAGAGGTTGAATACTGTTCCCCCCAAATTCATGCCTACCTGGAACCTAAAAATATAATCTTATTTACAAATAAGGTCTTTGCAGATATAATTAGTTAATACATGGTTATTTTAGATTAGGGTAGTCCCTGAATCTAATGACTGGTGCCCTTATATGGGGAGAGGACACAAACTCACAAGAAGAGATCCATGTGAAGATGGTGGCAGGGACTGGAGTTATGTTGCCATATGCCAAGGAAAACTGGGGCAACCAGAAGCTGGAAAGGGCAAGAATTTTTCCCTAGAGTCTTTGGGGAGAGTATGGCCCTACCAACACCTTGATTTCAGACTTCTAGCTTCCAAAACTATATGAATAAAAATATGTTGTTTTAATTTATGTTGTGATACTTTGTTGTGGCAGTTGTAGGATGGGTCATATGTTTTCCCTCATATGTGGAAACTAGGGAATAATTGGGATACCAGTGGGACTTTGGATAATGGAGGAGAAACTCCAGTGGAGCCAGGGAGGTGGTCTAGGGGAAGGTGGAGTGGGCGGGAAGGGAGAATTGGTGAAGGAATCACTTCCATTGACATTATGTATGTGTGTGAGAATACCAATGCCAATCTCAATATCCTGTATGGGGAAAGGGGGAGTAGGGAGGGAGCCGGGGGAAGCCCACCAAGTGCTATGTACAGGTATTTCACTATCACTGTGAACTACATTATGATGTGAGACTATAATGTACCAATAAAAGTATAAAAAGTACATTTACCAACTAGCTAATAATTTGAACATATTTTTATGTGCATACTTGGATCTGTATCTGTTTAGTGAAATGTCTGTTCATGTTTTTTGCCCTTTTTCTGGTTGGATCTTTTTTTTACTCTTGAGTTTTCAGAGTTTTATACATATTCTAGATATTTGGATTTTTGTCAGATATGTGGTTTGCAAACATTTTCTTGCAGTCTTCCCCTTCCCTCTACTTTTTGTTCCACCTGGGCCCCCATACAGGACAGTGCCACCCACATTCAGGGCAGGTCTCTGCCCTCAGTTTGCTGTTCCACGTGTCTGGAGATATCAATAGAGACACGCATAGAAGTCTCTCATTCCTAGGTATTTCCTAGGCCTCTCTCAATCCAACCAAGTGGACAATTCAGATTAACCATCACAGGGAGGATTTTACTTGTGAATTTAATTTTTCTTGGTAATTATAAGGCTATTCATAATGATCAATTTCATATTGGGTGAATTGTAATAGTTTGGACTTTTTAAGGAATTGATATTATTTCACCTCAGTTGTCAAATTTATATGTGTAGAACTGTGTGCAGCATTCTCTTATTATTCCTTTTCTATAGGGGCTGTAGTCAGAACCTCTCTTTCACTTCCACACTAATAAAGTTATTTATTGCATTCTTAAGATTATGTAAAGCCGCCGGGCGTGGTGGCGCACACTTGTAATCCCTGTACTTTGGGAGGCGGAGACCGGAGGATCCTGGTTCACGGCCAGCCTCAGCTGTCTCTATCTCTCTCTCTCTCTCTCTCTCTCTCTCTCTCTCTACTTAGTGAGGCCCTCCACAACTTCGTGAGACCCGGCTTCAAAATAAAGTATAAAAAATAGGGCCGGGGGTGTAGCGCGGAGGTAGAACACCCCTGCGTTCAATCCCCGGTACCGCAAAAAAAAAAAAAAGATTATGTAAAGCCATAGATAAATTAAATGCATACAACTTGAGCAAGGAGAAACATTCAAACAAAAGAAAAAGCCTTCCACATACATAAGAAGCGTGAAGAGATTAAAGTAACAATTCACCTTAATGCTAATATGTGTATATTTAAGTATTTCAATAGATGTAGGTAGTATGTTTCATATATGTGTTTGACATACTAAGCAATGCTCTTATATTAATCTATGTATACCTATAATTCTAATCATAAAAAAGTAGCAGGGCCAGATGCATTATTTTTCTGTATATAGTTACAATTAAGAAAATGGCAAAATTAGTAGAAAGACTTACAAGCAACATGAAGGCGAAGGATTAAAAATATCTTTGTAAGATTTAGATGTATTTCAAGTTGTTCTTAAGAAAAATAACCAACACTTCAAATTATAGTTTATTTGGCTTTTAATAATAATAAAAATATCATTTTGTGATTCATATATGGTTACTTGAATAGCTTTACTTATTCCTCTGCAAATTAGTTTCACCTTACTGATGACTTCAAACCCTCTCTGAGGCTTTTAGAAGCTTGACTACTTCCAAAGGGCTCTCTACTGGATGTGCTCTGTTTGCCCTTTCAGATTTTCTCTCTACTCTTTTCCATCCTCTTTTGTGCCCCAGTAGGCTGACCTGCAGCACTGCATCAAGGAGCTGCCTTGCTCTGTCTTCAAGTTAGTTGAGCCATTAGAGGAGCACAGCAAAAGATCAGAGAGAGGGCAGAAAGGTCAGTTATTAATGGCCCTAGCCACCTTTCTGTTGAGTCACTGGGTCTGGTTGCATCCCCCACTATAGGACACAGCTCCTCAAGGGCAGTCCTTGCACATGACTCTCTCTAGTTTCTGTAACTGCTCCCTCCCTTTTCCCTTTCACTGAGCCCCAGAGCACCAAATTCTCCCTTGTGGCTTCCCTATAATTTGTACCTTAAATTGTTCCTTAATTAAACTCTTCTTGAATTACCCAATTTGAGTAAGCCATCTGTTCCCTGCCAGGATCCTCATATATCCAACAAGTGGTAAATTTTCCAAACACCAGACATATATTACCAATTGTCACAAAGCAATAATCATTTATTTTTTAAAATCATATACAGCTATTTATAGGCAAATAGATTTTCACTTTAAAACAGATGAAGATAAGAATGTGAGATTAGAATAGCATGCAGATATTTTTGTTTTATTTTTACTGTGCCTGTGGTATTTGTAAGTGAAGTATTTGCTTACCTAACTACTATACCATTATAATTCAAATACTGATTATCCAATGTGTAGTGCTCACACCATTAGTGGTCTCTACATTGATTTGCATCAGGAACTTCTTGCCTCCCAGACATCACTCTACTAAGCCAGACTTAGACCAAAGCCTTACCCTGTCTCTGATAAAGGTGGTTAGAGTACCCATGAGTTTCTATTATCAATACCTATATCGATCCCGTTTATGAGAAAAATGACCAAGAACTAAGGTGTATGGAAAACTGAAAAAAAATCATTTCCTGGTTGTTTAAAAGAAAACAAATCTACCTAAGAAATCAATGGTAGCAGAAATAAAATGAAATCATAAGCCTTTACATAAAAATATTAGAATTCCTGATGCTTGGTTTCTGATCATTTCTAACAGAAGTTCCCCATGTTTTAAAATTTACCAAATGGATCATAATCACAAAGATTAAGTTGTATCTACTTAGCCAAAATGAAATGGAGTTAAGGCAATTAGTCCGACAGCTCAGGATTAAAACAACACCACTCCACAGCAATGGTCATATCTCTCTATGTAAAGGCAAGTAAAGGGTTGAAGCAATTTTCTGCTACCGAAAACCAACCAAATCCACTTGTATGATCATTACGTATATTATTCTAAAGTTTCACTGTTTGAACCTGAAAGTCTTGAGGTCCAAACTATGTGAATGCTGATGTCAGTTATGCCATTTATTCTGAGTACATAGGCACAGACTAAAGAAAAAAAAACACCTAAAAATTTAACTTAACCATACAGACTGCTTATCGATGTGGACCTATAACAAAAGAAAAACTTGTTTTTTACAGACTCATACTATGTTAGGATTGAAGTGAACCTTTAAACTCACCTAGTCAAGCTCCTCATTTTATAGACAAGAAAACTAGAATTCAGAAGGGTTTAGCAACTTGCTCAAGGTCACCATAATGAGACACAGCCTAATGCTTTCCCCTAATTACATCAATTTACCAGTTGGGCTACATGTGGCAGACTTTTCCAGATATTTCCTTCAATATGTTTTCTCCCTTTTGCATTTGGTCTGATCATATCTAGGACCTTGCATGTAAGTGCAAGACTATGATTTAGTAGCAGCCAATCAAAAGAAAATTTCCCTATACTTTCAAATAACTTCTGTTGTTTCAATAAGAATGGGACCAATTTAGATACTGAATATGCAGAACACTGGTTTTGTCTGCCATCTTTTAGATCCATGCACCGTGCACTCATGCGCTTTTTTTTTTCTTCTCTTGGCAGGGAGGGTGGGAGAATGTGATGAAATCAGAAATGACTGACAGATTTGGACCCTTGAGTTTGTTTTGTGCTATATAAGAACAGTCTGAACAGCAAAGATTGAGAAATACTAGCTCAAAGAATTTGGGCCCCGATCCTTAACCGGGACTAAAGGGAACAGACCAGTGAAACAGACGACGGACACTTTCAGTGGCATTCGATCCAATTCCACTGGCATAGACACAGTCTGAATTCAAGGTTGTATTTATTTTAACATTGCAGTGAAGATGCTAATGAACAGAAAATGTAATAAAGTCAATAACTACCAAGCAAATTTCTTGTTTGTTTAGCAAGAAAAAAATTTTTTTTGGCAAATGGTTCCGTAGTTATAGAACATGAAGACACTTGGAACTAAGCTCCCCCGTATGAAAATGTCCCCAAATTATCAAGTTGAAAGGCACATATCACTGCCCCAGCAGTTCAAGTTGTCTTTAGCATCTGAAATTTTAATTGTGCTTTTAGCTCGTTATCAATGCAATGCAACCTTAGAAAGTGACATCCGTGCATGTGTATAATTTCTTTTTAAATGAACCAATCCTCCTCTTCTTTTCTGATTTTCATTTTCTGAAGATATTTTGTTAGTTCTTTGTTTTACAAAAGACCCAGTCCATGATGGTCTAAGAAAGATGCACTTCGCAGTTTGTGCTATGTTTTATCTAGAAACAAAATTTGAATTATCTTTGTATACTAACACAAAATGGAGTTTCTTGAAATATCAATGGAGTTTCTTGAAATATCGCTGTGATGGTGCTTCAATGTTGTCATTTCTTGGAATGCAAAAGTCCCGGATTGTTATCTTTTCTCACTGGTTGTTTAAGACTCACTTCACTTCCAGAAGAGATGATTGGCAAACTATTATCCATATGGTATCTGATAAGGTGGCCAACATTATCAAATACATGATCCTTGGTCCTTACCTTGAAAAGGAAGTACAAATATATTTAGGTTAAATGATAGTACTACTTCTGAAAATGTAGACAACCAGGTGGGGAGAAAACAGACATATTCCTACAATAGACATTTGGCTGAATAAAGAAATGAAAAGGTATTTTTCAGTTCTATATTCCTGAAGAAGCACTTTCTCATGCTCCATTGCCTTTTTATAGCAACCATCCCTACAGGTTAGAAAAATGGTAAGTATTTGTCACTCAATCCAAATTTGCAATCAGCCTCCTTGCAATATTATTGCTTGATATAGTCTATCATGTCACCATTTCTATAAATATTTAACTGATTTATATACAAGCATGAATCCCAAGATTAAATTATCTTCCTTCAAGTAGAGTACTTCGATATTACCCTGACTCTATGGGAAGCAGGCCCCTCTGGAAAAGTACTACCTCCTCTTGGAGGCTCAATAAAAATTCTGTGTCTTCCAAGACACATCTTGTTTCCTCAGACCTTTCTAACAGGCATTCATATCACTTTCCTGAAGAGGTCATAAATACTAGTTGCATACCATAGGAGCTCAATATTCCTATGTCAAGACTTCCTCTGTGGAATTTCCTCCCTACTATTATTTTATCCTTACCCTAGGTATGGACAGAAGACACACATTACTATCTAATGTGGCTCCAGTAGCATGGTAGCATATCATACGTGGGCTCCTCCTTAGAGGGTAGCTGGGAACCATCCAGGCGAAGGGAGGTGTGCAACCGGGAAACGTCTTGTCATGTCATTCTGCTAGCTCTCCTATAAGAGATTCTTTGAGTTCTGCCCAAATACTGGGTTTTGGCATATTAAAATATATGTGTGTGTGTATATATATATATATATATATATATATATATACATATGTGTGTATGTATATATATATATATGTATGTATATATACTTATTGGACTAATAGAGACTATGAATCAGATTATTATCAATATTAAATTTCCTGATCTTGATCATCGTTCTATAGCTATGAAAGAAAATATCCTCAGTTTTAGTAAAGAAATGTTTGAGGATTAAGAAGAAAAGGGCACAATGGCTTCAACCTCCTCTAATGGCTCCAAACCTTGTAGAAGTTTTTATCTCTTCCATCCCATCCATCCATCCCATCCTACACCAATTCAGCTAACCAATCCTGCCATGCTGTGCTCTTAATTCCAGCTCATTCTGCCTCCCCTTTGTATTTCTCCTGCCTCCATTCTGCTTGAGGCTCTCATTACTTTTTACCCAGAATCTCCTAATTACATTCTCTGTCCCTTTTCTCTTGCTGCTTTCAAATTTTCTGTCTTTGACTTTTGATGATTTGATTATAATGTGTCTTGGTGTAAATTTCTTTGTGCTCCTCATAGTTTGTCTATCAAGATTATTGAATCCAATGTCTGTTTCCTACCCCATATTTGGGACAAATTCAGCTATTATTTCTTTAAATAAGCTTTCTACCCCTTTTCTCTCTTTTCCTTTTTGGATTAACATGATACACATATTAGTCCGCCACCTGATGATGTCCTATAAGTCCCTTAGCCTTTCTTTACTCTTTTTCACTTTTTATTTTTGTTCCTCTGCCTGGACAATTTCAAATGACTTGTCTTCAAGTTCACTTTTTCTTTCTTTCTTCCATTTGATCAAGTCTGCTGAACACCTGTAGTGATTTTTTTTAGTTCAGTTATTGTATTCTTCAGCTCCAAAATTTCTGTTTAGTTCCTTTTTATTTTTCTTTTTCTTTGTTGGTTTTCTCATTTTGTTCATGGAGTGTGTTTTTCAATCCATACATCATCTTTATGATGATTGTTTTGAATTAGGATACCTCTAAAACTCCATTTCCTTTTTTCGTCTTTCCTCCTCTTCCTCCTTTTCCTCCTTATCTGCCTCTGCCTCCTCCTCTGCCTCCTCCTCTTTTTGTGGTACTGGCGATCAAACCTAGAGCCTTGCACATGCTAGGCAAACGTTCTACCATTGAGCTACATTTTCAGCTCCAAAGAATCAGCAAAGTTTTTTGTTTGTTGTTGTTGTTGTTGGTGGTGGTGGTGGTGCAGTGCTGGGAATCAAACCCAGAGCCTCACATATGCTAGAGAAGTGCTACATCTGTTTATTTAGGACCTGTTGCTGTAGACTTATCTTGTTCATTTTTTGAGCTATGTTTCCCTGCCTCTTTGTGTGTCTCGTAACTTTGACTTTTGATGATCTGATTATAATGTATCTTGGTACAAATTTCTTTGGGTTCTTCATAGTTGCTTTTTAAAAATGCGTTAGGAGCCAGGTGTGGTGGAGCACGCTTGTAATGCCAGTACTTGGGAGGCAGAGACTGGAGGATCCAGGTTCGTGGCCAGCCTCAGCTGCCTAGTGAGGCCCACTGCAACTTAGTGAGACCCTGTTTCAAAATAAATAATAAAAAATAGGGCCGGGGGTGTAGCCCAGAGGTAGAATGCCCCTGGGTTCAATCCCCGGTACCACAAAAAAAAAATGCGTTAGGATCCTCACATTTGAAAAACAGCCACTTATCCCAGCCCTTACAGACTAGCTTCATGTATGGAAAGACCCTCACTACCCAGCCCAGTTAGAGATTCTGGGGGCCTTTAAAATCTTTTATGTGTGGGGTGGAGGAAGAATGTGACTTCTCTTGGCCTCTGTATTCCATTTCTCAATTACAGAGGCTTGCCAGGTTTCCAGGAGCTTGAAATCTCTTGCTCTGTCTGGTATCTTTCTATGGCACTACAAATTCTTTGGCTGTATAGCAGCAAGCCACCTCACTCTTTCTTGTTCTCAGTGGCAACTGCATATCCAAACTATTCTGGTTTCCAATTAGTACCTCAATCCAGGCATGACAGATACCAGGCTATTAGGCAGACCTCCAAAAAGCCAGGATGCTGGTTGTACACTTTACTCCTCTCCCCCCAAGGGAGAAACCTCAAGTTGTGTACCCTCTCCTGGTCGTGCTAAGGAATGCGAGCTGCAGCAAGCTACAGTTGATCTTCTTTTCATCATCTCTCATACATCCCAATTATGCTGATTCTACCAGTGCTCCATGTGAGTGAGGCAAGACAATCGCTCCTTCAAGCAGCCCTCTGAAAAGCTGAAATATTGGATGCACGCTCCATTCTTTTCTTTTCCCCTTCAAGGGAGAAGTCATAAACCAGAGGATTCTCTCCTGGCACTGAGTTATGCCGGCTTTGGAAAGGGGCTGCTGTAAGTAAAGTGAAGTTGCTCTTCTTAACAATTCCAACACAATAGTTCTCAGCTTTTTTTGTGTGTGTGTGGTACTGGGGATTGAACCCAGGGGCATTCTGCCTCCGAGCTACACCCCCAGCCCTATTTTTTATTCTTTATTTTGAAACAGGGTCTCACTATGTTGCGGAGGGCCTCACTAAGTAGTTGAGGCTCCCACGAACCCAGATCCTCCTGTCTCAGCCTCCCAAGTACTGGGATTACAAGCATGTGCCACCATGCCCGGCTAGTTATCAGCTTTATGCTCACTGAGGATACTGCAACTTCTTAACTGGATTCTGGAATTCTCATAAAGGTGTTCTGGCCCATAGAGAGTTGTCGAATCAGTGTTTCTGCTGGGGATGAGGGCTGGGGCTTCTTCTTCTGTAATCTTGCTGATGTCATCACTCATATAGACTTTGGCTGTGTCATTCCCCTCCTCCAAAACTGCCAATACCTCCCCACTGTCCAGCAAATTAGGCCTTTCGCCTATATCCACATCCCATATGATGGCTCCAATCTACCCTTCCAGGATCACTGTCTGTCTACAGGCATTATCTGCTCAGCCACACATCTTCTATTGATTCAATAACATCCTATCACTCCGTCTACTTCTATGGTTCCTTCTTTGTACTGCAAATTCCCTTCTGAAATTCTTCTCTCTTCTAAGGTTTACCTTACATGTCAGACCCTAGAAGATGCCTTCTCAGTTTGTCTCAACCAGAATGATCTATCCTGAGAAACACTGTAATGCTTTGGCTGGCCCATCTTTACTTCATTCAGCCTTACTATGTGATTATTTAGGCACCTGTTTTAGAAAACTATAAGCATCATGAGAGCAAGAATTACTTATGTGATATTGAACAACAGTGAATCCCTGTACTCCCTTGTAGTCAATATTCATTTAATTCATTTAGTTGAATTAAGAAGGGCAGAAAGAGGCTGTCCTCTACTTGATACGCCAGTGCGACCTCCCGTTCTAATCCTTGCACTAGCCTCTATTTAGTACTTCCTGCTCCAGCTGGAAAGTTGAAGAAAAACTAAATGCTAAGCCTTGAACATTATTCAATACCAGGTTTTGGATATCAGTCAGAGTATCCCTAATAGAACAACAATGTATAATGGGAAGCCAACAGTACCTTGCCTTCAGGATCCACCAGGAGAAGATGTTTTGCCTGGCCTCCCTGTAGTCCACTCAATACATACTGGCCAGGGGATGTTGCACTCTCTCGAACCAAAAAGTCCCCATCCTTTATCAAAAGGCTCTCTGCTGCCTTCCTGCTCAGCTTGCCATGGTAGCAGTCTTCATTCCACAGCTGCTGTTTAATGTGCGGCAAAGGATGTGAGCTGGCAGGCGGGGCTGTGGCACCTGGCTGAACAGTTTCTGGTGCCTCTGAAGTCAGAACACAAAGAGAGACATCAGCAAGTTACTTCCTCATCAATTCATTCATTCATTCACTCAGCAAATATAACTTGAGGTCCTACTGTGCACCAGGTAGTGTTTAAATAACACTATTCCTGGAAGAAATAAGGGTTTTGTTTTCAGAACTCCCAACGGGCTCTAATTTAATGGTAGATCCAAACATTGCCCTTGGCTTCTATTGCCAGGAAGGCTTCTCTAGGTGTGGGGTGTGGGAGTTTTCTTTTCAGATGAGAAATGGAACCAACCCATGAGAATTGCTTTTATAACTGGAGAGAGAAGATCTTTATGTCCTAGGGGCTGCATGATAAAGAAAAAGAGGCTTATGCTGTACCTAGATTACAAATGATTTGTATAATGTTTCTAAACTTTTAAAATAGCAATGGAAACTGGTACTCCAGTGTGGCCCTCTACTCTGATCCCTCCAGTTTTTTAGCATTTAGACTTTTATTCCCTTTTTTATACTAATTTACAAATTACCAATATGCTTCTACACATTCTTCTGACCAAAACCTTCAAACCTATGATAACCTCATAGTGTTCCTATTAAATGATCTCTCTATTCTTTATGTCATTCACCTGAATGGACAAAACAGAGCTTATAAAGTAGGGGGGGAAGCAAACATCAGTAAGGCAGCTCTGCCAAGGACTTGCAGAATGAGTGTTGTCCAAAGTTGAGAACATTTGAAATGAGAAGCCCCATCACCTGGCACTGGTACTACTGATTCTCATAGTTATAATAATTGCTGTGTGGTTATCATTTATAATAGTCATTGCTAAATGCTTTACAATCTTTATGCTGTTTTACTTTCAAAATCAGGCAAAAAGTGGATCTTTAGAAAGGCTGAGTGACTTAGAGTGGCTTTGCTAATATGTTGTGGATCTGGTATTTGAATCAAGGTCTATCTGAGTACAAAGCCCAGGCTTTTAATCAACACGCCTGAAGGCCCTGCCTTGGATATGAAAATCTTTCCATTTCAAATTGGTCTAGCCACTCCAAAGCCCAGATTCTTAATCAATCAACACTAAGGCCTAGCCTTCGATGTGAAAATTTTTCCATTTCAAATTGATTTAGTCACTCTACTTCTGTAGTACCCACAAAGGTCCCCAGTAGATAATAAGGCTGTCAGGATGGTGTACAACATCTCCCAAAAGTAACAGCATAAATTCTTATGTCTGAATTTAGGTAAAAGTTGTATGTTTAATGGCAAACTTACCAAAAGAAAATAACCATAGAAACCAGACTCTGTGTTTGTTAATGCAAAGAATCTTCTTAATTTTTTTAATGAAAAAGAGTGTTTAAATGTCATTATGTAAGGGTCTCAGCAAAGAGAAATTCACTTGACTCTGAGTTTTACAACTGGTATATAACCATATCATGAAGTCATTAGTGTAGGCAACTAGTGCCCTGTAGACATAATTCAATTATCCTGCTAATATATTACAGTTTTGTCCCACTTAAGAACTTCCTTCTGTATGACACAGTTATGATGCAACATTTATAGCTATATCTTTTAAAAATATCTTTAGTCTAACTCTAATGACTGGAAATAATTCTCTTCTACACGTAATCAAGTCATTCTATTGTTGCCAGAAAAAGCCATCAATGCGTCCAGATTTGGTGAATAATATTTGTAGTTGGCCTTGGTGCTGCCTGCTTTCAGGCACAACGGAGAGTTTCCAATGGGTCGTTGTGTGTGTTTGTGTGTGAGACAGTGTTTGTATGAGTGTGAAACGATGCACACATGCATGTGCACACATCTTAGTGCGTGATGTCTTTTGGCTTATTCTGAGATTATGGTGAAGAACTTTTGGACAAGGACAAAACAAAAGAAAAACAGACATTATATCATCTTGAAAAGAGGCAACAGATCATGGGCCAGCCGAGGATGTGGAAAATGTTTTCCTAACAGT
Source organism: Glis glis (assembly GCA_004027185.1). Taxonomy (NCBI): domain Eukaryota; kingdom Metazoa; phylum Chordata; class Mammalia; order Rodentia; family Gliridae; genus Glis; species Glis glis. Next base: position 43,852 of record PVJS01000150.1, on the reverse strand, counting down.
TTCCCAAATTAGCACAAGGACAAGATACACTGTGCTGGGAAATTTCAATCATTCAAACATTTGCTGAAAATCTAATTCTGTTAAAAGCAAAATATATGACAGATTTTTTATTTTGTTTCAACTTTAAGTTATACACACTGATGCTTTTTATATCTGGGAAACAGAAAAAATGAAGAAAATTAATCGCCTATGTCCCATCACTAAATATAACTACTCTTAATATTGTGGCACATTATCCATTATCTTGCTACTTTTTATGTAAAGTTAATTTTGAGAATGATAATCATAATCTAAGTATAGTTATTTATATAATTTCTATCCAATATTTAATAAATTATTGATGATCTATGTCTCCGAAGAAGTAGTGAAGGTCAAGGAAGCCACAAGGAAGACCGCTCAGTGTTTGAGACTTTCCGTCTCCAAAGTTATAAAAACCATGGAAGAAAGTAATAATGTCGTCTTGGAGCCTCTATTAGCAACTAAAGACATAATGTTCACAATCGGAACTTCAGGAAAGCACAGGATAGATATGGGTTTCCACAGCCAGATCTATCTGATGGGCAAAACCTCTGAAGGGGGGATACAGATTAAGAAGGAAAAAGAAATTTAACATGAAAAATCTGGATTAAATAATTGCAACTAATTCCAATAAGAAAGGAAGAATAAGACATTTGAAGAAACCATATGAACTGTAAAGATGGCACACTGATTAATTCAATTTTTTAAAGCACATGTAAAAGGATTTTTTGTAGTGTTGATGATTATATTAGCAAAGAACTGGAGAAAAATATGTCCATAAACAAGGGAATAGTTTTGTAAATTAATTATGTATTCATATAATAGAATACTACGGAGCAAATGAAAATAATGAAGGAGATCATTTCCCAGTATAGACGAATCTCAAAAACAGAACATTAAAACAGGCAAGTAGAGAAGACAGTTGTAACTTTTATTTTTTAATGGAGATGAAGATAGATAAGTAGTAGATACTTAACTATGCGTTCACATTCTGAAAGCAATCAGAAAAAATTATTAACATCTAGGGAGCTGGATACACTATTAGGGCATGAGAAAGGATCTGTATTCTTTTCATTTACACCGCTCTTTACTATTTGAAGTTCTTCTGTGAGATTTACATTACTTTGAGTTATTTAAAAATCTGTTTATAGATAAAAATGTATAAAAAGTCAGGAAAGCCCCATAACTAAAAATACAATCTGAAGAAGGATATAAACCTGTGAGAAGAGTGACAGACAGGGTTGGGAGACAATCCCGTTTTTGTTTTTGTTTTTGTTTTTGTTTTGGTACTAGGGATTGAACCCCAGAGGCATTCTACCTCCAAGCTACACCCCCAGCCCGATTTTATTTCTTATTTGGAAACAGAGTCTCACTGGGTTGCTGAGAGCCTCCCTAGGTTGCTGAAGCTGGCTTTGAACCTGTGATCCTCCTGTCTCAGCCTCCCAAGTACTGGGATTACACGGGTGTGCTACCACGCCCAGCTGACAATCTCCAGTTTTCGGAAGCCTATCTTTTTATCCCTAAAACGTGTTGTGATGACTCCATTTCCTATTGGAAAGACTGTAAACACAGTCAGTTCTGGTTATGTGCTGTAGTTATCTTATAAAGTAGCCACAAACATGGGATTAGTGAAAACAACCATTACTCCTAAAGGAAATGCTGGGTTTACATTCCTACAAGCCTCAGGGTGCAACATTTTCATCAATCAATTAATGTACAATCTTATTTTATGTGGGTTTCTGTTTAATGACACCTTGTTTAATATATACTGTTAACATTGAACTCACAGCCAACACCACTATAACTCATGCCTGATTAATGTTTATCTAAAACCACATATTTTCTCTCTAAGGCACATCACAGCCGCCTTGCACTTAGAAACACTAACTAGATACCACTTCACTATTATGGTTGCAGAACATTTTAAACAGTGAAATCACCAACAAACCATACAAAATGTGAAAAATGTGGTATTAAGTACACCACAAAAGGACACTTATTTATAGTATGAGAACTGAAACAAGAAAGTAGAGCTTTTCCTTGTCTTACCTTAGCTGGGAATGTGTGCATTTAGATCGCTCAAATTTTTGTTGCTCGTATATGTCTGTGAATGACCACAAAACCACTATGAGTATTGATTTTGGGGTTACTACTAAACTTCAGTGAATAAGCTAATTCTCAAAAATAAAATTTGTGAAAAGTGAAAATTGACTATATATGTTTATTAGTAGGGATTACCAGGTGTGTAAAAAGTATACAGTGGAGTTTATTTGCATGAAAATTATAAAATAGATGAAAATTATAAAATAGAAATTTATTTGCATTATTGAGAGGAAAAATATATTTACCTCCACAAAGTATCTAAACCTTTGGTAGAAATGTGTTGACATAAAATGTTAAGCATAACTGAGAAATTGAGATAGTACCCAGAGAAAAATTATTTGTAATATAAAGGAAGAATTGCATGTCTATTATGACATATTACAAAGACATAACAATTAGCATATGGTAATTAATATACTGGTATAGAACAGGTAGGTGGTCTAATATAAAAGATACAAAAAGAAGCCCAGAAATAGATTCATGTATGTAGGAGAAGCCTAGTATAATAGAGTGGCCTTAGAGAAGAGATTAGTTAACCAATATTGTTTGGAAAATTGACTCAAATGGATAAAACTAAGTTATACCCCCATCTCACATAAAATATAATGGGTCAGGTGAAATAAATATTTTACTGTAGAAATAAAACTATAAAGCCTGTTGAAGAAAATGTAGTAGAATGTGTATAAAGAAGAGAAAATTTAATCTAAAGAGAGCAAAAGGAAGACACAGTAAACACAAAAATGGGAATCAATTAAATAGAAAACAAATAGTGATAGAGAAAATTAACCTAAAACCTTGGAACTTTGGAAATATCAGTAAAATTAATGAGTCTAAAAGAGTACTTATCAAATAAAAAGGAGAAAATCTCCAATAACAGGAATTAGAGAAGGGATATTACTACTGATCCTTCAAACAATAAAAGGACAATAAAGAATATTATGTAAAACTTCATGTGGGAAAGACTAATAAAATAAAGTAGAATCCTACTGAGTTTGGGGGGAAATTACATTGCCAAAGAAATCACAATGCCTCCTTGTCTATGACTTTTGGCTCCCAAAACAAACTGTAACCTTTCCTGCTCACACCACACAAAACAGGGTGCTGAAGTGGCGAAGCCTCCAAGAAAGGCACATTCTGTAAGTAGAAAGAAGGATAATGGAAGGAACAACCCAGGGGGCACAGTCAGGCCCACAGATGCTAGATGGCACCCAAATTCCTCACATAATGCTGAACCGGGGTCCAAGCAAATCACTCTCTCCACTTCTCGTTCAGGGAGCCTTCTCAGTTACTGCTTGGAAGGATCTGGTAACTGCCATGACCAGTGACTGCTGTCCCATGCTGTTGCACTCTTCCCTTTGTGAATGCAAGATTTTAGTGCAGTTATTTTTATTCCACTGTTAAGTTTGGGTGTGGAGGAGGATAGATAGCTTGGCACATAATACGGATCCTCACCCGATCTTGGATGCTATGAATGCATGGGGTATTTGCAATGTCCCCCTTGATGAGAGGGTAGATAGGTTCTATGTGAAAAGAAAAGCGCATGGATATTTGAGAGGCAGAAAAGTGTACTATGGTAGAGACAGTTAGTTGTCTGCCAATATCTGTCCTCCCTTTCATTACATTATCCCAGCTACAGTAACTTTTCTAGCCCCCCTTGGAGGTAAGTGTGGCCACATATCTATGTTCTGCCAGCGACAGGTGACATGATATCTGCCACTTCTGGGTCATATCCTTTAAAGGAATATATATGAATTCCTCTTCCCTTTCTTGATGCCCACTGGCTAGGTCCAGATGTGATAGTGATGGAAGACAGATGTTGAGAATGGCAACACGGCCTTATACGCCAATCTGAGAGCTGTTAGGTAAAAGAAAGAAACTCCAGTCCTCTTCTCACTACAGTATTTGGGGGCGTTTCTCTTTTCTTGTGGCAACTTAGAATTGAAACTGATAAGATGTAGATACAAAAGTTTATAGTACCAGAACTAAAGATGCCTTTCTGCCTTGTTCAGTAAGAAGGAAGATTGCCGGAACTTTTCTTATGTTGGCAGTGAGACAGGATGAATTGAGGAACCCTGAAAGCACACTTAAGAGATAAGAGGTGCAAAACTCTAGATTTGTTCCTATTTGGTTTTTATTTTTGTTTTCATTTTTAATTCTGCACTGATCAATAGGATTTTGTCTAGATAAAGGAGGCTAAGTATGCCTAGAAGCTAAAGAGGATTTTTAGAGAAGGAAGGAAGGATATAAGAAGAACCATTACAGGGGAAAGATTAAATGCCCATTTAACATTTTGTAGAAAAATACATGTAAAGTTACCCTATTCCTTCTTTTCATAAAATTTTCTTAAATGAATATTATTGATGCTTTTGGAGATGGACTGAATTTTTTTGAGAAAGTGATATCAGGCTGAAATTAACTTCAAAGGGGGGGGCAAGAAGCCCATGAAGGCTATGGCACATTAAATCTTGATAAAAAACAAAGAGGGAGAAAATACCAGAGGCCTAAATTGCTAAACATGTTGCCCCTAAAGCAGAGAGGGGGAGAAAAGATGAAAAACAGAAGCCTGGATCAGGGAAAATGCACCTTGACATTATAATTTTGAAAAAGACAGGCTTTATTTATCTTCATCTATTGATAAGAAGTTTGTTACAGATTTGCCTTTTCATATTATTAAGTTATCTATGACAAAAGTCAAAGTTTCTTTGTTCGGATTATAAATATTTTTAACACTGAAGACTCAATTATAAAGAAATTAGTGTTGGGAATCAAAGAATATCCCAGAATATCTAATTTTGGGCCACTCACTAAATAAGTTTTCTAATATGTTGTATCTCTGGAAAAAGCATACACTTAAAAATTTACTTTTAAAAACATTCATATAACCAATATTACCATATCTACACAGGATATTATATACTGAACAACTGAGTGACCTTACTGTAGACATCTGAGTTCGTTTTCTATCCCATCATCCATCTTGCAAGATTCCCCCTGTGGTGGACACAGAGATGCACTGCCAGGTCCCCTTCCAGGAAGGAACAATTGCCTCACATAGAGAAGTCGGCCTGCAGCTGACCAGCCCTTCAGGGTCTGCCTCAGCAGCCTGAAGGCTTATTCTCCCTAGACTGGCCCACAATCAGATTGAGAAATGTGGGGGATAAAGGCCCAGTTATCTGGGGCCACTCTAAGACCATTCTGACGGAAAACACAGGCTCTCTGTGGGGTTGACCGAGACTTTATCAGGCCTGTACTATAGTTCCATCTCCTCCTTGCTTTCTTTCTTTCTTTTTTTCTTTTTCTTTTTTTTTTTTTGCGGTACTGGGGATTGGACCCAGAGGCATTCTACCTCCGAGCTACACTCCCAGCCCTACTTTTTATTCTTTATTTTGAAACAGGGTCTCACTGAGTTGCGGAGGGCCTAAGTAGCTGAGACTGGCTGCGAACCTGGGTCCTCCGGTCTCAACCTTCCAAGTACTGGGATTACAAACGTGCACCACCATGCCTGGCTCCCTCCTTGCTTTCTGATATTGATCCCCATAAAGTCTTTGCATGCCAAACTTCATCTTAGTATTGAAAAAGAACCCAACCTGGTTGGGTGATTGGGCACCAAGAGTGATCTTAGAAAGTTTGCAAAAAGATAGTCTGCTCGCCACCTGGCTGACAAGCAGGACCTTCTTAGTCTAAGACTTAAAGTAGCCTGTTGAAGTCCAGGATCAATAGAATCCCCTTTTAAATTTTGTCTTGCCATTGCAGCCTCATTAACTGGAAAGCTGCCTTTGGCAGTTCTGGAGAAACTTCCTGGGCTAGTGAAAGGACTTTCTCAGGGACTTATTTTCCAACTTTGGAGCAAACCAAATTTGACATCAAGCCAATCTCTGAACCCAACAAGCTTCAATATTTTATGAAAGACATATTTGTTTGTTTATTTTTCAGTTGATTGTAGGATTTTGGCTTGTTTTGCTTTTATTTATTTATGTTCCTGTTTATGCCCTAGAAGCAATTGGCAGGAAAATGATGTTTGTCCTATTGCATTTTACCCCTAGTATATGATTGAAGAATGGAGCCATCTTATTTTAGTGCTATACAGATGACTCATCAAGGGGTTTTGAAGTGAATAAAATTAACATCATCACTAAACAGACCAGAAATAGTCGCCATTATTCCGCATGCAAACAGACAAATTAAAAATTATCTTCTGGCTTTGACAGCCCTTCCTTCAGCAAAAACATACAACAGAAACAAAAAATTAAAGTAAATTCAAAGTATTTGAAAGGATTATTCAAAATGAATGTGTCCAAAACTTGAAGCTCAAAATATTTCCACAAAGTTCTAATGTATTATTAACTATGTTGGGGCACTGAAGTAAAGAAAGAATCTTTTTAATCCCCTAAAAATGAAGCCAAGGAAACAGTCTTCTTTAGAATGAGAGATGGTATAATGAGTTAGTGTTCCCCAAAAAGATATGTTGAAGTCCTAATCCCTGGTACCTATGAATGTGATCTAATTTGGCAAATGGGTCTTTGCAGATGTAATTAAATTAAGGACCTTGAGATGAGTTGGTCTTATCTCATGCAATCATCTCATCTCACCCTAAATTTAGTGGTTGTTATTCTATCAGAGAAAGAAAAGGAGATCTGAGATACAGAGACACGAGGGTGGGGGGAGGTCATGTGGAGACTAAAACAGAGATGGGGCCAAAGTGCCTTCCAGCCAAGGACCATCGAGAACTGCCAGCAGCCACCAGAAGCTAGAACAGATTCTCCTCCAGTGCCCCAAAAGGAACCCATCCTGTTGATACCTGATTTTGGATTTCTGGCCTCCATAAATGAAGAGAATCAATGAGAGAACAAAGTCCTGCTGTTTTGAGATGCAATAAATAGATGAGAGAATTAAGTCTTCATAAATGAGAGAATAAAGTCCTGTTGTTTTGAGATACCCAGTTTGTGGTAACTTGTTGCACGGTCCCGGGAAACTAACATAGACAACGAGGAGGTACTTACTTCCACAGAGCCATGGGCTCCCCCGTGGCTGAGCTGAGCTTTGATTTCGAGCAGAGCCAAGTGTACTATGAAGAGCCTGTGTATTAATGTAGCAGGGGTCATCAAAGAGATCCATTCGACATGTATGCTTCATTAATGAGGCATCTCGTTGGCACTGCACCCCTCTATCTTGGGCATAACCTGTAGTGATTAGCAGTGATTAGTGAATTATAATTCTGCTTTGTAAATAGTAAATTATGTTCGAGTTGAGAACTTACAGGAATCTGTAAGTCATACCCATCCCATACATGGACTAAACACTGACTTTTAGGTTTGACCCATAAAATCAAGATATGTACCAGCCTTTGAGGAAAATCCACCCTCCTTTGACCTCCCTTTCCCTCTCTGCCTCATCTCTCAGCTGACTCACTGCATCAAGCGCAGACAGGAGACAAGCAGGAAGAGCCCAAAGCGGAATGAACAGGGAAGGAAAAGGGCCGATTGTCTCAGCAAACAGTTCCAACTAGCAGCTCAGAGTGGTAGCCCAGGAATCAGAAAAACACACAAATTATACTAAACGTGAATATCTATTGTTAAACTCCTTACTTCTCATGAGTTAAACTTCTTACTTCTTATGAACTAAATGATTTAAAAAGAAATAAATGAACAAATAAAATAAAATTCCCGAGAATGAGAAGCCTGGCTTCTCTTTACTCCCAAAATTTTCTCTTGCCAAGCTCAGCCTTAAACAGATTGCTGATAATATTTTCTGTTATTCAATGGGAAGGACTCTACCCTCAGATTATCTCTTCCTCCCCTCTTAACCTGTTCTTTTCCCCTTCCATTCTATTCTATACATTGTGGCCACAATTATTTGTTTTAAACTGAAAATCTGATCATATTCCTCAGAGATTTAAAAAACTTTTAATTGCTTTCCATACTCTGACAAGATGCAAGCCCTGCTCTATCTACCTGGCTTCCCTTCCTTCTCCCTGCTCCCTAGTCTCCACCAGGTCACCTTGGCCTTCTTGCAATATGAGCCTGTTTCCTCTTACTTCATGCTCTTTTCTCCCCCCCTTCTCCATCACTCTCCCCCTTCAGGTGTCAGTTTAAACATCTCTTTCTTCAGAAGAACCTTCCCTGACCCTTCAAGCTAGTCTGAATGTCTGTTTTCCTAGTAACCTGTACTCAGCTGCTGAAGCCCATGCCACAAGAGTAATTAATTCTCTTCTTTCTGTTATTTGATGAAGATCTGTGCTGCATGCTCCATGAAATCAGCGTCTGCCTTGATCACAGCTGTAACCCCTGCACATGACTGGCATATAACAGTTACTGAATACATGGATATTAGCACCATATTTAACTACCTGGTGGCATGAAGTACTGTGTACCATCAAAGAACTATCAAAGAAAGTTCTTTCCTAAGAATGCCAGGATGAAATATTTTTGCTTTTCTGCTAAACAGTACATTGCCATTGCTTTCTTAAAAAATAAATGTGTCATTGTATTTACATTGGCAATGTTGTCTTAAATTAAGAAAATAAAAAAGGTACCATTCTAGGCTAAAGTGAGTGGTTGATGAGAGCTTAGCCACTCATGCCAGCCATTATGCACCCCAGAAGCTCTCTGTGTCAAATATTACTCCGAGAACATAGCTAAGATTCCTCCGAAAAGAGATGTAGCAGAAATTAAATAGATACACAGTGTATATACCATAAGAAACAAAATTTTCAAGTGCAGGCCTGTGGTTGGATGGGACTTTAGCATTGTTTTGATTTATAATATCAACATTTCCACTTTCACTTGAAGATTGGGAAAACATTATTCTATTTTGCTAATGTTTTTTTCCATGGGGAAATTTATTATTAAGGATAGAGATCATTTCTATGTTTGTAATAAATACAGTTCACTCCTTCAACAACCAGAAGCCTATTGCAGTATTTATAATACACCCAGAATTCAAGTTTTAAGTCAATATTTGAATCAATAAATGTCTTGGGAGGAAAAAGCCAAACCTTATTGAAAATATTTATATAGGTGTCTCTCAATTGCTTATGCATGAATCTCTGGAAAAGGCCGTAAAAACTATGCATTTGCTATTCTGACAACTATTTAAGTTGATCCTTGGTCAAGAATTTCACATCACTTTTTAAACATATGCCCATGTTGTCACAGACAGGTCCCAAAATAGGAGCACCTAATTGAAGGGCGACTAGGGATGAAAGGACACTATGGTAGGAAACTCCCTTTGCCACAGTAGAAAGTAGTCATGGCCTCTGAAGCAGTGGTTGAATCCTTTTACCCCACCGTGGTATTAATAGATGAGGTTTGGGGAGGTGGCTTTCTAGCATTCTGGTTCTCCACTGGAACTCAAACCTGCTTTTCTATGGAAATAGTGTTGTAGCTTAATTACTTATAGGAGAGGAAAACATCTAATCGAAGACTTCTTTCAATTACAAACACCATCTCTCATTTCTCCAAGATTCTGAAAGGTTCCCAGTTATAATCATTACCATAGAGCCACCAGTAAGAAAGGTGTCTTACAATAGAATTTTAATTTTTTGTAACAAAATATATTTCTATGCTCCAGTTTAAGCAAACAGAAATAGCAGAATATAGTGTGTTTTGTCAAAGTTAGCTATCATTGGTAAAATTAATTCTATGGGAAAATATATCCCAGGCTCCAAACAAACTTTTATCATAAGGTCTGCCAATGTGTTTGGATCTGCTTACAGTGGCTTAGGGTATACATATACATATATCATATCATATGGTTTAGGGCGTGTGTGTGTGTGTGTGTGTATCTCACATAAGAATAAGGGGTTTCATTGTTGGCTTAAAGAAGAAATAAAACCAAGATAATCAGAAAGATTATTCGGGATTCCATGACAGGGCTTCACTTACAAAAAAAATCATCTTGAATAGAGTTGAAATGATGCTTCCATATTATTAATTCCTTCATAAACGTATTCTTTTGGAGGAAGAATGATTTAAAATTTAAAAAATCAAGATAAGAGCTTTTGGGGAAATAAAAGAGGAAGAGGAATGTGAAGAAGGAAGAGGAGGAGGAAGAAGAGGAAGAACAAGAAGGAGGAAGAGAAGAAGAAAACATCTTTTTTCTCCAACAGCATTGTGATTTAACACACTCAATTTAATTCTAAAAATGTCAAGAATTTTCATTCAGTGAGTTCCCTTCAGAAGCTATGTGTCTGAGAACGCCTAGATGAGACCAGGATAAATGTTTAAGGAGAGGAGGGAAACAAGCTGGAAAGAGCTGGACATTTGGGAGTTCCTCAGGACTCCACTGTAGGTTCTAGGCTCATTTTTCTTTGCCCTGGTGCTCTCTCTGCGCCAACAGCCTGTGAACTCGTCCCGACACACTAAGTTCTGATGCTCATTCATATTCATATACTTCCTCCCTTCCATTTGTCCTTCCCTCCCCCTCCCTCCCCTAGAGGGCATCATTTTAAGAAGAGACCTTCATACTTACCATTAATTTAGTTTATTAGCTAGGAATTTTAAATAACTTTAAAGAATGCCATGGAATTTTAATCTCTATCAAAAAGAGCCTTAGCTTACCACTCCTTCTTTACAGATGGAGGAGAATGATAATCAGAGTAATACTAAAAACAATAAATCCTCATGTATCCCCCACTATATAAAAATAATAACATCAACAAATTGCATTGGCATAATTCCATAGGAACTATAAAAGGATCCTTGAAGGTGACAACCTTTTAGGTGGCAAGTTCCTACTAATCTCAGTCCTTAAATGTGGCTGTCCAACTCTAACCATCACTGTATTATTTATACTGTTTAGTCATCTCTCCCTCTAAAAGCTGTAAAACTTTCCTTCCCAAATTGACACTCTGAATCACTTATACGAATGAAATGACTAACTGGCAGTATAACTTGTTTTTATAAAAATATTTCCAACCTGACAGCTGATGTTCTACATTTGTGACGTGAAAAAGTTTTGCCCAACATCAATGACCACATGTAACCGTAAAATCATGTATTACTTTAAAAAATAAACCGAACAAAAACAGGTAGTACCCTGGCAAGTATGGAGTGGATGGGCCCTAACTGGTAGTCTCACATTTCAGGTATCCTTCTGTTCCCTTTGCCAACTGGGAACAAAGGTTTTCTTTCAATCCTAATGGATTTGACAGGTGTCAATTTTTATATTAGTTTACTGTTCTGATTTTCTTTTTTTTTTTTTTTTGTGGTACCAGGGATTGAACACAGGGGCGTTCTACCTCCGCACTACACTCTTGGCCCTATTTTTTTTTATACTTTATTTTGAAACCAGGTCTCATGAAGTTGCAGAGGGCCTCACTAAGAAGAGAGAGAGAGAGAGACAGAGAGAGAGAGAGAGAGACAGAGAGAGAGAGAGAGAGACAGAGAGAGAGACAGAGAGAGAGAGAGAGAGAGACAGGGAGAGAGAGAGAGAGAGAGAGAGCTGAGGCTGGCTGCGAACCGGGATCCTCCGGTCTCCGCCTCCCAAAGTACTGGGATTACAAGCGTGCGCCACCACGCCCGGCCTGTCTGATCTTCTTTGAAGTGGAACTCCCTTGAGTTTTGAGCAGAGAAAGCACCTTTCTAGCGAGAGAGTTTTCACCATGTCAGAGCAGTGCAAGACCCCATGAAGTGAAACCATCTTCACAGTGGGTAACACAAGAGCAAGGGGGAACCACACGCCTTTCCAGTGGTGCAACTGTGGCATTCTGGGCCTCTCCAGGAAGCCTGCAGCCAAAGGATTATGTGTTCAGCTATACACACACATCTTTCCCTGAAGTATCTAAGAGCAAGGGCCACACACATTCATACGACTTGAAAGGAATCAGGAGGGTGGCAGATGGGGAACAGTATTGCACCTACCTATTGCTCTGCTTTGTTCCAGACAGTTCTCGTACACACTGCTGCACTTGGAGTTTCCAGGCTGTCCAAAAAACAAATTGTGAAACATTTACGAATAGAGTACATATGCATAAATTTATAAAGGAAAAAAACACTAATAATACTCTTAGGAGAATATAGCAGACAACTTCACTTTCTGACACACAAAATGACAGGTCAGACACGGAGGTCCTGGATGGGGAGAGTGTACTCCTTTCCGAGTCTTGCTTTGGAGCTGCAGAGGTGGGTCTGATCAGTGTGAGGGTACTAGAGACTGCCAATGTCCTGTCCTGAGGGTTCTAGCTTCTGCTTAGGACGTCACATTCTAGGACTTAATCAAAGTCTCAGCCAGGAACTGATTTTCAGGACATTTGTATAAACACTGGCCATGGAGCCAACCTCCACCTGAGTTGTCAGACCGGATATCTATAGTACTGAGGTTTGTGCCAAGCTCACTTCTCATTCTTGAAAAATCTCACCCAATCAAAGGGCTTCGATCATCCCTATACATAGGGCTGCCTTCAGCAATGGAATGGGAATCCACAGATGCCTTTGAAAACGGCAGTGTTTATGCTTTAGAAAGATTTATCTGGTAATATTGTGCAGGAGCGTTTGAAGAAATGAGATCGGAGAAAGGAAAGGGGCTTTCAGACTCACCTCGATAAGTAAGGACGGGAACTTAAAAGGTGCAGTAGGAATAGAAAGTCTTGAGTGAATTTAAAATATATTTGTATGGTAGTAGCTAGGCCTTAGAGACTGAGTTGATATGGGACCCAAACGGTGAAAAAAAAAAAGACTGTGTATTCATGAACGAGGGGCAGCGCCATTAATAAACATCAATAAATCAGTACAGGAATTGAGTTTGGAGTGGAGGAGAAAATGCTGAGTTCAATCGTCATATAAACAAGTCATGTTATGAGATGTGGCATTATAGCTGGAGAGGTAGGTAAGGGCTGAAGACAAAGAAGCTGGAAGAGATACGCACACAGGTGGCATGCTAAAAGTGAGATGAAGGCTGAGGGCAGCTTGTGGCAAGGTGGGACTTGGGTTTTCTAGGAAGGAGATGAAAGAAAATATTATACAAAAAGAAAAGATGCAGCTTACTCTATCTTTAAGATGGATCAACAGATGGTAGAAGACAACACACTTGACAAAGCAAATAGAGTAAAATGTTAACTGTAGAATCTAGGTGATGAGTGTGTCAGTATTCAATGTAATTCTTTTAAATTTTCTATATATTTGAAAATATTCAAATAAAATGTTGGAGAAATGAAGGCAGAAAGGCAGTAATTAGACATGCAGGAAGAGAATGACAAGATGGAGATGTTTTGGAAGCTAACAGAAGAGATCTCGAAAAAGAAGAGGCAGCCAACAAGTGTCAAGCAGATGCAGAATATTGAGGAGGGAAATTGATTTTGCAATTAAACCACTGATGACCATTGTAAAAGTAATTTCTATCAAGTTGTCAAGTAGCGTTCAGATCCTAAAGTATAATGCAGATGTGAATGCAAAGATAGATACAACGCTTTCCAGAAGTTTGTGAGTGTAGGGGAGATGAAAAGGAGGCAGTTGGGTTGTAATTGGGTTGTAGCAGTCCATGTTTATTTGCAGGCAGAAGGCAAAGAAGGAACAGAAAATAAGTATTGAGACAGAGAGTAATGACCAGAACAAAGGCACAGGGCTGGCAGGAAGGGATTGAATCAGGAGCACAGGGAAAGGGCTAGCTTTGGAGACAGGTGCTAAGGAAGAAAAGCAAGAACTCAGGAAGACTCGGGGACGGGGAGGGTGAAACGGGGGATAATGTGTTTGATCGCCTTCATCTTCCCAGGGAAGTGAGATGTGAGGCCATCTGCTGAGACTCTGGTGGGAGGACTGGGAGTAAAACTGATCTAGTAGAGGCTCCCACAGTGATCCACTCTCCAACCGGGAGTTCAAAGAAGGGACTTTCTCTAAACTATCATTTGGAAATCCTCAAATGAAATGCTCTAGTGATAATGGCAGAGTCGCATTGCTGGTTCCAGTAACAACAAAACATTACTTACTAAATAGCAGAACTTTTCACAACGTATGGGACAGTAAGCCATCTGTTCTGTGGTTTGAACTCTGATCCGCACATCTGAGACTCCACCTGCAGGTGGCTGCTTCCCTGGGATTTCATTGTAATATTCATGATCTTCTCTCTCCTCCACAAGCCCATCGATATGAACCTCCTCACTGTAAGGGAAAAAAAGAATCCCCAAAAGGCTGGGTGGGAATTCAAATGCTGTAGGGGATGCAAAGGGATCAGAACCAAGCAAATCATCCCGAAAAAACTCTGCATTCGTGTTGTAAGTTTATAGCTGTGCTTATGTGTTATCAAACATATGGAGGCGAGCAAACAGATGGTTGAGTTGTTTAGATTTCTATAGACAATTAAAGTGGAGTAAGCCAACGAAAAGCACCAAGGGTGATTGATGCTTTTGTGTCTGCCCCCCAGTGATAAATAATGATAATAGTAATAACAAATAATGAACTCCCTAAATGGAAGGCATTTTTGTCATAGGATCGTAAAAATGTAAAGCCTTCCAATGTATCTCCAGCATGCTTCAACTGTTGCATTTTGGCAATGTTCTGCTCAAAGAAAATTTAGATTCTGTTCTTTGGGTATAGAGTCTGGCCCGGTTTACTAAACTGAAAAAATAAGAGCTCTATGGGCCAGCTATCTTGTCTGCACAAATCTAGACGAATATATGGAATTCATAAAGAAATATTAAAACCATATGTGGCAAGTGGGTACATTTTTGTAAACATGCGATTGACTTCAAAATTGAAAAGGGTAAAGAAGAAACAAATGGGCTTTTCTTCCAAATTGGAATTAGTAAAGGTTTCTTATAAAAAAGAACAAATCAATGTCTTTTTGGGATGAGTGGATTCCATTAACAACCCATACAGTTTTGTTGGGCTCATTACATATAAACAAGATGATAGCACTAAGACAAAAGGGCTATCCTGGGGAAATTCAGCATCAAGGCTTCCGGCAACCCCCTATTCTTGCTACCCTAGCACTTCATAAAGAGACATCTCCAAACCCAATGTTTTTGATACACAAACTGAAAAAATAGGGAAAATACGCTTTACAGTGCCCAAGAGTTTCATTTCTCGGGCGTGAACTCTGCCAGCCAGAGCCCTCAGTGTATTCCACAGGGTCAGCTTCCATTGCAGACACTCTGTGCCTTCAACAGAACCACCGGACCCTTGGGTCACATCCTGTTCCACTCCTGCCACAGCACAGGGGGGAGTAAATAGGAGTGATCTATTTACACTGCAAACCAGCAAACAGGATTTTCTGCAGTAGACATTTGATTCTTATTATTTTGTTCTTTGTTCTTGGTTTTGTTTTGTCTTTATTGGTATGCAAGAGATCTGGGGTTTAAAACAAGTCTGAGAAATCTGTTGATGTTTATTATTTTATAATTCTACTTAAATCATAGCTCTTTTAACACTAGAGAAACTGGGTTGATCCTTTCTTACTTTTAGTGTCTCCTTTAATCTTGTTTCAAAGCAAGAGGAAATGTTTGGGTAAATATGAATGAAAGAAAAACAGAAATGTCACTATTATTTTGTATGAATACTAGGCCTATTTGTAAGAAAATAATTACTAATTTCCTTAGTAAATTTTAAAACATCATACTAATTCTAAAATATATAGAGAGCAAGTCAAATAATTATAGAACTCTTGGCCGACCTTTCACAAGAAGTATTCAAAGAAGGATTTTTCAAGTACTGTTTAAACCGGAGTTCAAAAGCCTGCCCAATGGTACTTATGACATCTTGGGCCATTCCACTGTGACACTCCAATATGTGGCAGGCTGGAAGAAGACATACAAAAATATATTATAGTGACTTTCAGCCAGAGAGGATTATATAAAGTCAAAATAATTTCAGAACATGAACTGGCAACTGAACAAAAGGCAGCAGGTTTATAAGCTCTCTTCAGCTCTGGAATGGTATAAGGAATACTCCATATTTCATATGAATCAACGAGAAAAACATTTGAATTTTACACCTAAATATCTCCAAGCACAATTTTTTTTTATCTCAGGGCAGGTATTTGGAGCCCATATTTTTATAAAAGTAGACTTCCTTGACTAATAATGTGACTAATATCTATGTGTGATTTCTTGAATTTAATTCAGTAGGTGCTTTAAGGTAGCACTCTGACAGGAATGTGGGGTTTGAGATCTCATTTTTGCATGGTATATTACAGAAAATTGAAAAAAAAAGTAACTTTCCAAACCCATCCCCATTCCCATCTCCAAACTGGGGCTAGGCTGCTGGTAAAGATGGGGGCTTTCGAATACCCCTTCCTCTAGTTGGGGGAATTGCTACCACAAAGCAGTGTTGAGTATGGAAATCACCATCTTTTAAATCTCGCTAAAGAACTATCTCTAATAAGCATTAGAATCAAAATTTAGTGAGGTTATCATTACCAGAAGATATTTAAGTTTTTATTAGATATTTTCTCTGAGAAACAGTTACTGGGAAAAGGCTAGTTTTCACATGTAAACAAGTGGTAGGGGCGGTGAACAGAATCTCAAAATTAAATGAATTAGAAAATCTGTTGCTACTGTGTAAAAACAAGAGCTGTGTTTACAAACTATAAATGTGTCTCCTCACCATATGTAATATCATTCTTGACTTGCCCAGTATGGTGTCAAAGCTTAGGGCCAGCCAGGTGTGGTGGTGTACACTTATAATCCCAGTACTTGGGAGGCTGAGACAGGAGGATTGCAGGTTCAAGGATAGCCTCAGCAAGTAGTGAGACTCTCATTAACCTAGTGAAACCCTGTTTCAAAATAAAAATAAAATAGGGCTGGGGGTGGGGCTCGCAGGTATAATGCCCCTGGGTTCAGTCACCATGAGACAGACAGACAGACAGACAGATAGACACACACACACACACACACACACACACACACACACACACACACAAGCTTAAGGTCTTGCAATATAAAGATATAATGGACTGAAGTTTCATAACAATTACTTACAGTAATAAGGATGACTTAAAGATAGAGGGAATAAATCTTATGAGATAAAAAACACTGTATAGCCTGAAGAACTGAAGGATGAGGAAAAAACTTGATAGAGGTTTAATATACATAAGAACATTACAAACATGTCGGCTATTCTCTCAGGATAGGAAAGAAAAAAAAGATGATAGGTATGATAGGTTAGTGAGCATATAAGGGATTATATTAAATACCAAGGAAAGCATTTTGGGTCTCAGAATTTTGAAACCAACACTGGAACAAATTACTAAAAGGGAAATCCAAGGAGAAGAAAGATAGCTGACTTTGGGGAATGGTTAGATGGCGCTAACTTAGAAGCATGATTTTATGCTTTGAATTATCTTGAAAAGGATACCATATTTACTTAAGTAAAAGGCAATTTATTCCCATCTGATGGAACTCACAGAGCTGATAAACAGCAAGTTATGGTGGAACCTGTAGCAGTGTTTCTTAGCCTTAATCATTTTGAGGAATCTCAGACTCATCCCAGAATTAATGTTGACTTTTATTTAAAAGGAATTATTTCTCTGAACACTTTTACAAGGATGTATGCTTGTAACCTGAAATAGACTTAGGAGCTAATTCTGGTTTTGAAAATCCAATTAAAATATCTTTAAATTTACATCTGTCCTGCCCAAGGAAAATAGTCTATCTTCAGACTGCCATTTTATATTGCCCCATATAGGTTTTCTCCATAGTAGCTTTTCTATGACAAACACATAGATGATATTTTTAAAATTTTTATTAAATAAATACTTGTTTCCCTGAATCACATCAATGTTTCTACTACAAGAAATTGTCTTGGCCAGGCATGGTGGTGCATGCTTGTAATCCCAGTACTTGGGAGGCTGAGACAGGAGGATCCGGGTTCGCGGCCAGCCTCAGCTACTTAGTGAGGCCCTCCGCAACTTAGTGAGACCCTATTTCAAAATAAAGAATAAAAAGGGGGGGGGGTGTAGCTCGGAGGTAGAATGCCCCTGGGTTCAATCCCCAGTACCGCAAAAAAAAAAAAAGAAATTGTCTTGGATTTTACTCAAGTGAGACCTGAATGAAATCAAAATTGGAGAGAATATCAAAATAGAGGGTTGAGGAGATGTTAAGAGATAAAGATGAGGAAGATAAGCCGGGCATGGTGGTGCACACTTGTAATCCCAGTACTTGGGAGGCTGAGACTGGAGGATCCAGGTTTGTGGCCAGCCTCAGCTACTTAGTGAGGCCCTTTGCAACTTCATGAGACCCAGTTTCAAAATAAAGGATAAAAAATAGGGCTGGTGGTGTAGCTCGGAGGTGGAATGCCCCTGGGTTCAATCCCTGGTACCGCAAAAAAAAAAAAAAAGATGAAGAAGATAATGAGATAAATAGGAGATTCAATCATAAATAAATAAGAAAAATGAAATTGTGCTTCCAGTGAGAGTGCTAAGAGAATATGAGCTCTGTGGAAAGGTTCAGATCTGAGTTCAATTTCCAATTATGCTCCCATCTGTGTGACTCTGGACAAGTCACTGCATGGCAGAGTTGTCACCTGCCAAGACAATGCACTGGGTGATCTTTGAAGCTCCTTGTTGCTTTATAGAAATCCTATCCTTTTTCTGTCATAGTAGCTTAAACCCTTTGAGGAAAAGGACGAAGTACGTGACACACAGGAAGTCTGAAACAACCAAACATACCAACCTCTGTCACTTCTAACACACTTCCAAAATGATTTATCTCAACTTCTCTGATTCCTGGAGGCTTTGTTCCTGCCTGTTATGGGCTAATTCTACCAACATAATTTTCTGCTTTGCTTTGGATAACCCTGTTACTGGCATATTGCTTTTTATGAAGATTATGCAGAAGGAAAGAGAAAAAACGGTGGTGCCTCTCTCTCTCCATGAAAGAAATGACACTGGACAAATAGGTTGATTCTGTGCAGATATTCTGCTCAGTCTCACAACATTCAGGAAACACATGTGTTTTGTAATGCTATTGTTACCACTCATAGATATGCTACTCTGCAAAAATGGTCTTTTGTAGGTTGGGCATGGGCCAGCACAGGGCCTTGAATTGCATACAAATATACTATTTTCCCAGTGTCTTCAAAAGCTTGGCCAAGAATTGCCCAATCTTTAGCTAAAGGGAAGGAAGAAAGATAAGTATATAAAAAGTCCCAAGTCTCCATAATGAGAGTGAATTTCGGTGATATAACGTTGCCATGGAGGCTGAGCCTTGCTGTCCTTGTCTGGAATCAGATGCAGATCTGGACTCTCTGCATCATACCTGGTAGCCAAACAGACACCCTGGGTAACAAGTATTGCATCTAGTAAGATTTAAAAGAATCTAGCTGGCACATGCATATAATCCCAGTACCTGGGAGGCTTAGACAGATGGGAGGATGGCAGATTTGAGGCCAACCTCAGCAACTTAGTGAGACCTTCAACAATGTAATGAGACCCTGCTTCAAAATAAAAAATAAAAGCTGGGCATGGTGGCACACGCTTGTAATCCCAGTACTTGGGAGGCTGAGACTGGAGGATCTGGGTTCACGGCCAGCCTCAGCTAATTAGTGAGACTTCCGGAACTTCAGGAGACCCAGTTTCAAAATAAAGGATAAAAAGTAGGGCTGGGGGTGTAGCTCGGAGGTAGAATGCCCCTGGGTTCCATCCCCAGTACCGCAAAATAAATAAATAAATAAATAAATAAATAAATAAATAAAAAGGGTTGGGAGTGTAGCTTGGAGGTAGAATGCCTCTGGGTTCAATTCCCAGTACAAAAAAAAGAAAAGATAAAAAAGATTTAAAAGGATCTTATATTTGTGTTGTCTTGTTTCCTAACTTGGTATTCATGGACAACAGGATGAAAACTATTCTTAGGAGATATCAGGCCCTTTTTACTAGTCTTATTTTCAACAGACCAGTTTTTTTTTGTTGTTTTTGTTAGAAAACTAGAAATTCAAAAGTTCAGTTTCTCAGTTCATCCACCAGATGGTGCTGTGGGATAAAAACAGAGAAACAAAACATTGGGAAGAAGCAGGCTCAAAGGAGCCAGCCATTTAATTCAATTGCCCATTTCTTGATTGTTTGTTAGTGTAAAGTCTTTTAAGTTCTTTGTATATTCTAAATATTAGTCCTCTATCAGAGGGATAGCTGGCAAAGATCTCCCATTCCGTAAGGTTTCTCTTTAGACTCGTGATGACTTCCTTTGATGAGCAGAAACTTTTTTTAATTTAATGCCATCCCATTTATTAATTCTTTTTATAATTTCCTGAACTTTGGGGGTCTTGTTGAGGAAGTTTCTACCTGTGTTTATCTGTTGGAATGTTGGACCTATGCCCTTCTCTAGTAGCCTCAAAGTCTCTGGTCTAACTTCCAGGTCTTTGATCCATCTCCAGTTGACTCCTGTGCAGGGTGAGAGGTAAGAATTTAGTTCCACTTTTCTACAACAGGATAACCAGTTTTCCCAACACCATTTGTTGAAAAGGCTGTCTTTTCTCCAGCATATATTTTTGGCACCTTTGTCGAAAATCAATTGGCTATAAGTGTGTGGATTTGTTTCCGTATCTTCTATTCTGTCCCATTGGTCTATGTGCCTGTTTTTGGATATCCACACAATGGAATTCTACTCGGCAGTAAAGAACAAAATTATGTCATTTGCAAGAAAATGGAAGGAGCTGGAGAACATTAAGTGAGATTAGCCAATCACAGAAAGAGAAAGGGCCATATGTTTTCTCTAATTTGCGCAAGCTAGGGAGTAATTGGGATACCAGAGGGACTCCAGATGATGTAGGGGAAACCTCTGTGGAGCCAGGGAGGTGGTCTAAGGGAAGGAGAGGGGGAAGAGTGAGGTTCACTGAAGGAATTACTACCATCAGCTATGTGTACATATGTGAAAATACCAATGTCAATCTCAGTACTCTGTATGGGGAAGGGGGGAGATGGGGAAGGATCCGGGGGTGGGGGGCACCAAGTGCTGTGTGCATGTATGTCACTGTCAACATGATTTACATTATGATGTGAGACTATAATGCACCAATAGCATAAAAAATAGCTGTAAAGCAAGGAAAAAGAAAAAAGAAGCCAGCCAGCAGTCAGTCCATGGTTACAGTCACCAAGGCAGTATGCATATACTTTATAATAATCAGCATAAATATGTTAATTGGTTTTATAGTTTGGTTCTTTAAAACTTTCTTCAGAGAATCAGAACTATGGCCTTTGTATACGGAGATAGTCCAGCAAACTGGGGCCTCTTCATGGACTAAATTAAGAGAAAATATTAAAACTTTCCTGAACCACTACAAATTTGGAGTAAGAAGTGAGGAGAATATGGATTTCTTCATTTACAGAAATCACAGGGGACGACTGTATTAGTCACCAAGTAAACTCAAAACTATTACTGGAACTTGCATTTTCTACACACACACACACACACACACACACACACACACACACACACAAAAGGCCTTTTTTAAAAAAAAAAAAAACAAAGAGGCACTAAAGGGTCCTAGCCAAGACAGGGGGAAAATGACAACTCCCTTGATTTGAATGCACAAATGCAAAAGGTGAAGCAAGCCAGCACGCGGGAGACTGTGGGAACATTCAGGATTATTAGCATGACGCCTGCCCTCCTTTGCCCACCTCCACTTCCTGCCAGCCATGTTCTCTTCATCCCTGCCACCTGGCTCCTGCCTTTACCAGTCTACCAAAAGGATGCTTTCCAAGGTGATCAATGATTTGTTAACTGGTGGACTGACGGCGTTTTTCCACCTTCATTCCCCTTAAGTCCTTTCCAGAGTGTAACACCACCAACATCTTCTCCAGGAGAAATTGCTCTTCCTCCTTCTTAGGTACTATTCATCCTCCTCCTGACTACTCTAGTGGGTCACGTCTCCACTGGCTTCCCCACTCCCTGAAACCCTCAGCCCTCTCTCTTCCTTCTGGATTCCTCCTTTGGTGATCTCACTTAGTTCTGGTTTTTCCAAACTTGGACCTACAGGAGTGATTCATTCTGTGTTTCTCTCTCTCTCCCCCCTCTCTCTCCTTCTCTCCCTCTCTCCCATTCTCCCTCTCCACCCCCTTTCCTCTCTCTCCCCATCCTTGGGCTTCTCCTCTCCACCATTCCCCCCCAAAGGAACCAAACTGACTAGGTAATCTTATAACATCATCTTTCTGGTTTCACTAATTTTATTCAAAGATTTAGAACAGTTTTTAAATCAAACATAGTGAACATTCATTGTAAGAGTTTTTAAAAATAAAAAGGCACTAAAAGATTAAAATTACACAAAATATTACTATCCAGGGACAAGCACTATTAATAAGTTGGCATGTGTCTTTCCAAAAATTTTCTATGTATCTCTATCCCCCCCAAATTACCTGGGGTTATACTATATATATTGCTTCATATCTTGTTTTTTTTTTCACTTAATAGTGTTGTGAATATTTCCTCCATGTCATTACTCTTTTCCCTTCCTCCCTTCCTCCTCCCTCCTCCCTCCCTCCCTCCCTTCTTTCCTTCCTTTCTCTCTCTCTCTCTCTCTCTCTCTCGCTCTCTCGCTCTCTTGCTCTCTCGCTCTCTCTTTCTTTTCAGTACTGGGGATTGAACCCAGGGGGGTTCTACCACTGAGCTACACCCTAAGCTCTTTTTATTTTCTATTTTGAAACAGGGTTTCACTAAGTTGCTGAGGGTCTTACTAAGTTGTTGAGGCTACCCTTGAACCTGCAATCCTCCTGTCTCAGCCTACCAAGTACTGGGATTACAGGTTTGTGCCACCGTGCCCAGTTTACTTATTCTTATAAAATAGTCTTTTATTTGTGTATGGGGGGGCAGTATTGGGGATTGAACCCACAGACATTCTACCTCTGAGCTATACCTCCAGCCCTGTTATTTTATTTTATTTTTGTGGTACTGGGAATTGAACCCAGAGGTATTCTACCTCTGAACTACATCCCCAGCCCTATTTTATTTTTTATTTTGAAACAGCGTCTCACTAAATTGTGGAGGGCTTCACAATGTTGCTGAGGCTAGCTACTAACCTGCAATCCTCCTGTCTCAGCCTCCCAAGTACTGGGATTACAGATGTAATCTACACCTGGCTTAGAATAGTCTTAATTACTGCATAGTAATACATGTTATGGATCTACTTAAATAATTTTCTACTTATGAAAACTGAATTTTATTTGTCCTAGTATGCAAAGAATATATGACAATAACCTATATGGTTTAATCTCTGTGCATGTTCTAATTACTTTCTCAGAAGTGAAATTGCTGGTTTAAAGGTGCTTTCATTTTTAAGATTTTTCATGCAAATTGTCAAATTGCTCTGCAAAATGAATCTATGCTCTTATCAGCAATGTTCAAAAGTTATTCACAGGCTGGGGAACTGGCTCAGTGGTGGAGCACTTGCTTAGCATGCATGAGGCCCTATGTTCAATCCCTAGCAACATACACACACACACACACACACACACACACACACACACGTATGTTAATCACTACTCTAAAACACATTTTACTTTTTTCCAATGTTTGAAATTTGAAGATGAAACATGGTGTCTAATTCTAATTTGTGTGTCTTTGATTGTTAGTGAGGCTAAGCTTTTCCTAGTTTTCAAATGTTTCTTGGTGCTCTGCAATGGTCTTTTGTAAAGGTGTTTTCAGGACCTGGAATTGGTTCTTCCACTTCTTGGCTAGTGACTTAAGAAAGTCACCTTAACTGTCTCAATTCCAGTGTTTTTTCTATAATAAAGAGATAATATTATTACCTACCTCATAGAATTGTGAGGATTAAATGAGTTAAATGTGGACAAAGTACCCCTGACAATGTCTAACATTCGATGACCATGCAATGAATGATAGTTATTTTTCTTTGCTCTGTTTTTCCACTGTGTTGCTTGTCTTTTTCCTATTGATAAGAATCCCTGCTTCTTTAGCAGTAACACCACTCCAAATCACACAGCATGGTGATAGTGATAATGATTATAATAATAATAGCTACCATTTATTACACATTTACAATGAGCCAAGCATCAATATGTTTGCATCGCATACAGTATCTCGTCAAGTCCTCAAGAACACAGGAGTCCTATTTCTTCATCAACCCTCATGTCTAATAGTCATCAAACACTATGCCTCCCTCCTCCAAGGCAGTTTAGAAAGAAAAAACTGAGACCTCTATCTGGGCTGTTTCCATAGCCCAAAGCCCGCCCAGGACCTCACTCAACAGTTTTGCGAATGCCTTCTCCAATCTACAAGCCTGGATCCCCACGCATCCTCTCCAGCAGCTCGGCTCTGACACAGCACTCAAGGATCAGAACGGGAACTTTCTAAGTGAACCTGCTGCCTCATAATGTTCTCTGCCTGTTTCGCTTAAGCAAGAGGAGAGATTTGGATCCTTTTTGGCCTCGGCAACCAACTCTGATCTTTGAACTCCTCACCACTGTTTACTTAAGAGCTAAGCCATGTCCACAGATGGTCAGTGACTGATGGCAAAGTTACTACATATCTAGATTTCCCAATGTGTTTTTTTCTTCTTTTCATATTAGGAGAAAAAAACAAAAATCTCTGTCATTTAGAGGCCTTCCAAATAAAGCAAGCCATCATTCTTTAGGGAGGTTCAGACGGGATTAAAAGAAGTTGCCTTTTGTTGGTGTCTTTTGCTGTGCCCTGCTCCTGCACCTCCATTGCCCTGTCACCAGTTCCTGTCTCCTACTCGCTCTACGACCACTATCCCATCTTCATTCTGTAGCTTACAGTGACTTGACTTTAATGGAGTATTTTGTAATGTTTTTCATCTATTCTTTTCTTTTCACCTGTATGAATAGTTAATCAATTTCCAACAGTTGTCATAAATCAGTAATCAAGATAGATTCGGAATTCAGCTGCAAAACAAGCCCAAGGACATTTGGTATCATAAACACTTAGGGGAGGCGATTTTCCATGTTCTCAGATAAGCTGGCCACTTCCTTGGAAACAGGAATAAACAAGCCTCACAGGGCTCACAGTGGTCATGCACACTATGCACCCCTGACGTCTACATTGTCTGGGTGTCCTACGTAAGGAGTCTCTGAGCACTGCAGACTTTGAAGTCCCACCGTGTAGAGAACTCACGCTCCACCGGGGACCATTCCAACTAGGACCCTGGCTGGTTGTCTGCAGGGACTTCCCAGCCCATGATGCAAAAGTTCTTGCTTACCCTGATTTGGTGAGTGCACATACTGCATGCTGCAGTGTGATTGTTTATTTTGATTTCTATGCTTGCTTCTATAATCTATTTTCCTTTATAATAAATCACTTGTTTCTAACGAGTTAAGTCTTGGGACCTGATTCAGGGCCAGAATAACTTGTCTTGGGTTATTTTTAAAAACAACATACATCTGAGTAAATGTCTCATGCAAAAACAATAAAAAGGTTTGAAATACATTCTAAGTAAATAAGGTCATATCTATGAACTTTGTTTTACATTAACTTGTAAGAAAAGCCACAACTGTTGCAGACTTCAGCACTCAAGTTTTACTGCAGGGAAGAGGTGCTGTCTGTCAAAGGCATCTGTGAAGAAGAGACATTTCAACTGAGATCCAAAAGATGAGAAGCCAAACGCTCAAAGTGACATTCCAGGCTCTTGAACCAAGGGCACAAGTCAGTCAGTCTCTCTCTCTCTTTTTGTACTGGGGATGGAACCCAGGGGCATTCTACCACTGAGCTACACCCCCAGCCCTACTTCACTTTTTTATTTTAGTTTTTATTTTTTTTGCGGTACCGGGGATTGAACGCAGGGGCGTTCTACCTCCACGCTACACCCCCGGCCCTATTTTTTTATACTTTATTTTGAAACCGGGTCTCATGAAGTTGCGGAGGGCCTCACTAGGTAGAGAGAGAGAGAAAGAGAGAGCAAGAGAGAGAGAGAGAGAGAGAGCACGAGGGCTGAGGCTGGCTGTGAACCCGGATCCTCCGGTCTCTGCCTCCCAAAGTACTGGGATTACAAGCATGCGCCACCACGCCCGGTGCCACTTTTTTATTTTGAAACAGGGTCTCACTAAGTTGTGGAGAGCCTCACTAAGTTGCTGAGGCTGGCTGCAAACCTGTGATCCTCCTGTCTCAGCCTCCCAAATACTGGGATTATAAACGTGAGCCACCACACCTGGATCAGCTTCTCTTTTGAATACAAATACATAAGCCTTTTAGTTTGTGAATCCTCATATGACTGGGATTTAAATCCTACCTATATATTGTTTCTACTTTGCTCTGCTAGCAGGGCTATTTATTTCCAACTCATATTTACATAATATTTTATAATCCAATAGAGCACTCTAATGACACTCATCACTCTGTATATTAATAATAGCTGCTTGTTACTTTTTAAAGTTGGAATAAAACAGCTCTTAAGAAAATCTAGAAATTGCTTTCCATACCTCGTTGATTAACTGGATCTTTAGCTACGTAGGCAACATAGTCTGTAGTATCCTATAAAAAAAAAGGAAAATGACTGCATTTAAAATGAATGAATTGTACCATGAAAGGTAAGAGTATATTTACGACATGATAATGAAGCAAGACTTCAATACGTTTCTGTTTAAAGAAAAAAGGAAAGACCCACAGGAGGAAACATAATATGTACTACATAGCTTTAAAATTGTGGAGTCCACATTTTCTGCCCTTGGGGAAAGAAACTGAAGATTAAAAATTTGGAGGCAGACTATGTCATAAAGAATAAAAAAGAATTCAGATAGGGAATTATGTTAGGACACAGCCTTTAAGCATCGCTAGGCACTATGACTTTCTCCCGTGCTGAAAGCTGAAATATCAAGGATCATACAATCCCAAAGTTGTCATAAACCAGGACATGGCATCATGATTTCTCTATTGTCCAAACAGATATCCTGTACATCAGAAAACAAGTTCATTAAAGAGACATATTGGGTTTTGTGGTCGTTAGCTTGCATGTGTGAGACACGAGCTAACTTAAGGAATAATAAAGCAAAAATACAACACATTTATTTGATCAGTACAGAGTGAGGAAAATCATTTTTAAAAAGGAGAACCCGTGAAAAACTTAAGAAGGTCAAAAAGAGATATGCTGCTGACTTTGTAAAAACAAACAAACAAAAAAGCCACTTTGCAATTCTGGCTTTTATTGCAAACAGTAAGCTGGTGAATGGTAAGATTTTAATAATTAAAGATGCTTCTTGTTATCTCAATTCTCAGGGAAAGATACATACGACGCCATTTGCAGATTAAAAGTATGACTCTCTAGAGGGAAGATGCAATCAACCGGCAGGAAGTAAAAGTCCATGTTTGTAATACCCTCAGGACAATCATTTAATAACCCATGATGAGTCATACAGGAAGCAGATATCAGGGTCAGCATAACTTGTCTTGAGTTATCTTTTAAAATAACACACACCTGAGTAAATTTCTCATGTAAAGAGAAAAAAGATTTGAAATATCTTCTAAATAAATAAGATGGTATCTCTGAGCTTTGTTTTATATTAACTTAGAAGAAAAGCCACAGATCTGCAGTGGCACTCTTATTAAGCTGGAGAAGTGGCATGATGCCAGCAATGTCGTCTGGCGCCGGGGATCACAGAGAGGTGGTGGTGCCTCTCCACACCTCGGTTTCCTCATCTTCAAAAGTCTCCAACATCCTAATAGTTTTAAAGTTCTGTGACTATAAGCACCTAGGAGAATTTGTAGAATGCTTCAAAGGGATGCACAAATAGCAGGGGGAAGTCATTTTAAATGTATTTAATTTTTTACATTACTTGTAAATGCATTTTTGAAATGGAGAAAGCATGTGTAGCTATAGAAGCATTTCTAGAGCTATCTTCAGGACTGATAGGAGGAAAACAAACTGTTTTTGAGAAGAAAGTAAAGGCAAAGGGTGAGCAAAGGCCACAGGCAAAGAAATATACTCAGTATTTTTGAAATTTGGAGGAAATCTGGTAGAAAAAAATGACTGTCTTGGGCCACAAGACTTAAAACTCAGCTGCCTACCCCTGCACCCAGTTAGCTGTGAATCTGTAAATTAGCTCAGTGAATATCCCTAACACAAATATGGACATGTGTTAGTAAGCGTTACCTTTGTGACTATATGCCAAACACGGTGCTAGCACTTTACTGCATTGTTTTACTTTAATTCTTGTACCACTGTGAGGCAGTAGGGATGATCCCCCATCTTAGACAAGGACCTGAACCTTAGGTGAAGCAAATCAAGTAGCTTGACTCCCGGTGCCGGTGCTACACCCCGCTGCCTCACTGCACAAGAGTAAACCTTCACTGGGGCTTTCTGATGCCAATGCGTAGGGTCCAGATTACTATTTTAAATCGGAATCAATAAGCTTTCTCGCCAATGCAGAGAACAGTGGCGCTCTACTCAATTCAGCAGGTATAGGTTTTCCCACAGTGGCTACAGAATATTTACTGTTTTTTTTTTTTTTTTTGGTAGAGGTAGTGATTAGGTGAATTGAAAGAAATAACCAAAGGCACATGAAAATAGGATGAAAAACATTAAGATTCTGGAGAATGATAACAGAAATCATGTAAGGCATGCCTAGGGTTTGCACACCAATCCTAAGAAATGGCAACCCTTGGAACTTGAGAAGGGTAAATTTAGGGCAAACAGGATTAGTTATTTTTCACACTCACTTACAGAACATTATTTTAAGCCTCATAAGAAAAAGTATTTGAGTTCCTTAATGGGTGACCAAGCTATAATGGGTGAGAAGAGACCACACTAGTGTTTTTTAGCCTGGTTTCCTGGGGCCATCTGTTACCCAATCCTTGGTGTCAAGCCTGAGGACAGATCACAAGGCAGGATAAATCCGAGTCCAGATCCTCTCCTGGGCTCACAGAGCTGCTGCAAAGCCTCCTGTTTGCTAATGAATGCACAGCTTGCCATCCATGAAGTCTCTTGGGGGAAAAAAGTAGAGCTCTTAAAATTTGGATTACTTTTATTTGGTGGCATCATGGCACTAAGAGAGTCATCTGAAAATAATTATATCCACAGCAGAAAGGTGAGGAAGTAGTGAAGTCTAAAGGGAAAACTGAGTATCTAAAAAAGAAAACAATGATTTGAAATCTTATAAAGGCTGCTCTTCTCTCTTATACTTCAAAGAAATTCTGAAGGCAGGATGTGTTGCATTGACATGCTTGAATACTTTGAGTCACTAATAGCCAATGTGAAGACAAATAATTCCTGGAGGTTTTTGTTGTTGTTACTGTTGTTGTTTAAAGAATGAGCTAGCTGGGCGTGGTGGCGCACGCTTGTAATCCCAGTACTTTGGGAGGCGGAGACCGGAGGATCCGGGTTCGCGGCCAGCCTCAGCTCTCGCTCTCTCTCTCCCTGTCTCTCTCTCTCTCTCCTTAGTGAGGCCCTCTGCAACTTCGTGAGACCCGGTTTCAAAATAAAGCATAAAAAATAGGGCCGGGGGCGTAGTGCGGAGGTAGAACACCCCTGCGTTCAATCCCCGGTACCACGAAAGAAAAGAAAAGAAAAGAAAAGAAAAGAAAAGAAAAGAAAAGAAAGAAAGAAAGAAAGAAAGAAAGAAAGAAAGAAAGAAAGAAAGAAGAAAGAAAGAAAGGGCTAATTTAAATAGCATTTAGCTATATACTTTACACACAAGAAAGTTATACCAACACCTAAGTAATTTGCTCAAATACTTTAGAAGCCAGTAAATGATGCAATGGTCACTAAGAGTAACTTGATTTCCTTTTAGGGTACACAGTTGGTTTTTTTTCCTTTTAAATATCTAGCATAGCAGTTTAAAGGAAATAAAAACTTTGCAGTGATACCAGCTGCCGAGCTGTTTTTTATCCCTTCATATCTGTCCTGGGTTTCTGATTATCTATTTCACTATTTATGACTAAATTGTATTTCTCAATTAGAAGCAAGAAACTGAATGTAGTGGATAAAAAATCAACTGTTAATCTGGATTTATATTATTATTAAACATTATATCTGAAGAATATGTTTAATAATAATACTTTGCAGAAAAGAAGGCAATATATTCTGAGGTCTGCGTATGTTCTCCATATTTTTCCTTGATGTTATTAATGTTCAACCACATGAAAATCATACTCTGTCCTCTTCTAGCGTTCCCTATCTTTACAGGTACAAGAAAATGAGCCATACTATCACAGAGGAGCTAAAGTCTCTTTCTATTCCCTCAGTTTAAAAAGATTTGTTCTTTTTCAGTCACGAGCTTCTTAACTTCAATGCCCCTCTCCAAAGACTCTAGTCCAGTAATAATGCAGTAGGGAGTCAAGGAACGACACGCCATTCTGCAAAGTAGGACTGGAGGGAGAGATCTGAGCAATTTGTGGGAAATGAGTACCATATGGCCTCTTGGTGGAGAGGAGCTACAAGTTCTGAACTTTTCCTCCATGGGCTTCTTCAAACCCAGCTGCTCATTCTAGATTAAGTTTAGTTGCTTTGCCTCACGGGCAATACATGTATGACAGACATAGTTGCTCTTCATAGACTTAGGTGCTAGCAACAAGAAGCTTACCAGATGACAACTACATGGCTCAAAACACAATGGAGTACACATGTAGGGTAGCTCATCTACTAATCCAAATATGTTTAAATTCAGTGACAGGAAATATTTTGCCCAAGCCAAAATTTTATTACCTTTTACACGTATCTATTAACAAAGTGTTTGGAAAAGACATGTAGTGGTTAATATGCTTTACATGAAAATTCTTTTAACTCTTAAGAACTTTTATGAATCCATACTTACAGGATCCCCTCCAGAAGCAAATGAAATAGATTGCATATGATGATTTGCAATAATCTGAAAAACATAAGCAAATTAAGCATGTATGATCCTGTGAATTATTATTCCTAGTTATATACAGTCTAATAGTAGTGGACATGCATTTATTTCTTTTTACCTTCTTAGTATTCTTTTATAAGCCATTCTACCCACATTCCATAATAACTTCTTTTTTTGTTATTTTTGGTGCTGAGGATTTAACCCAGGGCCTTGCACAAGCTACACTCTTTAATAATCTCATTTAAACTGTGAAGTTTGACATACCCATTTCACATGTCCTCTACTCTTAGATGACATATGATCCAGGTATAGACAATCAGAAAATACCATCTCTCTGGATGCAGCAGAGCTAATCAATGCTCGCTCTCTCTCTCTCTCTCTCTCTCTCTCTCTGTCATTAAGGACCATGTGAGCCCAAGGTTTCTGGGGACCATTTGTGCTGCCATGTGGGAAAAGCCTGCTGGAATATAGTTTCTCTCTGGAGAAAATCAGAGCTCAGACTTAAAAACAGAAAAAAAATATGGTGGTAATGTTTGTTCCATCACTTTAACCAGTATATTTTCTCCTTTCCTTTATATATTAATTTTTTCTATTTATGTATTTTTGCATAGTCTGAATTTGGTTTCAGTCATTCACCACCAAGTGTCCTAAGACTTCTAGTATGAAGTAACATTAAGACTTCTAATATAAACTAAGAGTAGCCTAGTAAACTGCATGAATTAGATGTCTCTTTTACCTCAGATTCTACTTTGCACACTTGTTTGGAAACCAGTGTCATGACCAGTTTGCAGAGACTATCTGTCACACTGTTTTAAAAGTTTGTTAAAATACCACTTATGGCCGGGCTTGGTGGCGCACGCTTGTAATCTCAGTACTTTGGGAGGCGGAGACCGGGTTCATGGCCAGCCTCAGCTTTCTCTCTCTCTCTCTCTCTAGTGAGGCCCTCCGCAACTTCGTGAGACCCAGTTTCAAATAAAGTATAAAAAATAGGGCCGGGGGTGTAGCGTGGAGGTAGAACGCCCCTGGGTTCAATCCCCGGTACCGCAAAAAAAAAAAAAAAAAAAAAAACCACCTATGCCCCTATTAAGTAATCCTGTTTCTGGAACATCTACTAAAACTGCACAGATAATATGCCAATCATTTCTACTCCTAGACATATATCCCACAGAATTGAGTAAATATGTGCAATGAAAGATATTTTCAAGAAAGATAATAACTGCCCTGTTTATAATGACCCTAAACTGGAAACAATCCCAAAACAAGACATACACAGCAACAATATAATTACTGAACAAAAAGAAGCCAAACACAAAGAATTATATGGTACATGGTTTGATTTCGTTAAATCCAAAAATGGACAAAAATTATTTTATTGCATTTGAAGTCAGGATAGTAGTTACTTCTGGGGCAGAGAAAGAGGGAGCAAGTGGTTTCCTGGGATGTGATGAATGTTATTTCTTGATCTGGGCAGTGGTTACACAAATATGTTCATTTTGTGATAATTAAGCTACACACATTATTTGCATACTTTTCTATATTCATATTTCAGTAAAAACAAACTCAATATACAAAGACCAATGTCATTCCCATGTATCAGGAATAGCCAATTAGACACAGTAGTTGTGTGTGTGGGGTACATTTTATAAGTATATACCTAAGCATAAAACTAGTAAGAATCATGTAAAGTTTTTTTGAAAAACTTCATTCAAGGCTATAAATAAGATCTGAATAAGTAGAAATATATATATCACCTTATGAATGAAAAGATAAATTTTTTTTTTTTTTTTTTGCGGTACCGGGGATTGAACGCAGGGGCGTTCTACCTCTGCGCTACGCCCCCGGCCCTATTTTTTATACTTTATTTTGAAACCGGGTCTCACGAAGTTGCGGAGGGCCTCACTAAGGGGAGAGAGAGAGAGAGAGAGAGAGAGAGAGAGAGAGAGAGAACGCTTGCGCGCATGCGCAAGCTGAGGCTGGCCGCGAACCCGGATCCTCCGGTCTCTGCCTCCCAAAGTACTGGGATTACAAGCGTGCGCCACCACGCCCGGCATGAAAAGATAAATTATAAAGATGGCAATTCTCTTCCCTTAATCTATAAATCACATCCAATTTTAATAAAAATGCTACCAATGTCATTCATGGAAATTTTCAAGCTGCTTCTAAAATTCATAGGGACAAATAAATGTGCAAGAAGAACTAAGACAATTTTTTAAAGAACAAAGACAAGATTTCCTTATCAGATAACATGGCATATTATTGAAGTAGGAAAATCCATCTTAATAGAAAGAAAAATACATACAGGAAAAAAAACACTGAAATCTGAGTACATAAAAACTGATTTTAAAACTTATATACAAGACCCCTTAAACAAGACAAACAACAACAGGCAGGGAGACCATATTTGCAAAATGAAAAACAAAGTATTCATATGCAGTTTATAAGGAATTCTTACAAATCAGTAAGAAACCCAAAATAAGACCAGTTAATTCACAAGAGAAATACAAATATTCAATAAACATATTGAAAGATAATCAACCTCCAAGAAATTAAAGTTATGGATAATAAAACAAGATACCATTAAGTTGATAAAACTATTAAAGTCCAACAAAATAATGTGTGGCATGAATGTTAATATTCTTAAACGCTGCTGAATACAACTTAAATTTGTATAGCAGCTTTGGAAAGCAATTTGGCAGTATTTATTTAAAGTATGCATACCCTATTATTCCCCCTTTCCACTTCTAGGTACTTATTCTAGAAAAACATTGGCACATGTGGATGTCCATTTACAAATCTTTTATAATATTTAAAATAAGTTATTCGTCCATGATTAAGTCAACTGCAGTATATTCACACAAATGAAAAAAGAAAGACAAGGCTAAATCTTCATGACATTGTTGAGACTTTTTTTTTGCTTTAAGGTGAAGACAGGTACAGGAAAAAAAGAAACAGTATTTTTTCTACGAGTTACATAAAGATCCATATAATGCAAAGAAAGGAGATTTTTAAAAATACCGAAGTATTAATAGTGGAAAGTTAATTCCTGGGAAAAGAAATACGACCAAATATTTCTTTGGTATACCTTATCTGGATTTTGTGATTTTAATTTTTTAAAAATGACAAAAGAGCAAACAGAGTCGGGCGTGGTGGTTCACACCTGTAATCCCAGTACTTGGGAGGCTGAAACAGGAGGGTTTCAGGTTCAAGACCAGTCTCAGCAATTTAGCGAGACCTTGCTTCAAATCAAAAAGCAAAACAACAAAAAGATATTTTGTTGTGTGTGATGCTGGGGATTGAACCCAAGAGCATTTTACCTTCTAGCTACATCCCCAGCCCTATTTTTATGTTTTATTCGGAAAGAGGGTCTCACTAAGCAGCTGAAAGCCTCGCTAAATTGCTGAGGCTGGCTTTGAACCTGTGATCCTCGCCTCAGCCTCCCAAGTTAGGATTACAGGCGTGAGCTATTGCGCCTGTAAAAAAAATAAATTTAAAAAAATTTTTTTAAAGGGCTGGGGATGGAGCTCAGAGGTAGAATGCCTCTGGGTTCAATCCCCTGTACCACTCAAAACAATAAAACAAAAACACAGATGGGTTCATTTCGACATCATTTCTTCATATGTTGATCTGTGATTGCAGACACTGCCTAGTTTGCAGATGTTGATCTGTGATTGCAGACACTGCCTAGTTTGCAGATGTTGACCTGTGATTGCAGACACTGCCTAGTTTGGAGATGTGGGTTTAAAAGTCATTAGCGCGTGGATGAAAAGTAATTAAAACCGCGAAGTAGCCGCTTTGCCTGGGAAGGAGGAGGAGGAAGGAAGGGGGCGGAGCCTAAAGTGCTGTTCCGGAAGCCACGTATCTTTCAGTATACAGCATCACAAGCGGCAGTCCGATGAAGTACCCCAAAGACTCAGCCAAGCTCTTCCACGCAGCCTTTACGCAGAAACTTCCATCCAAACTTAAACCACCCCGCCGCGCGAACGTCCGCTCAGGAACAGGGAGCAGACGCGCCACGCCGGCGCACCCGGAAGTGGCGTGTGGGCGGCGCGCACGCGCACGCCGTTACGCAAGTGCGCGGGACACGCGCACGCCGTTACGCAAGGGTGTCGGGCACGCGCACGCCGTCACGCAAGCGCCGCCGGGCACGCGCACGCGCACGGGAGGCCCGCCGAGCATCTCTGCTGCCGAAAGCGCCGTGCGAGCGATCTAGCGGTTCCAACCATGGCGGAAATGGCGGAGCTGTCCGAGCTGTACGAGGAGTGCAATGACCTGCAGATGGATGTGATGCCTGGCGAGGGTTACCTTCCGCAGATGGAGGTAGGCGGCGGGAGCCGGGAGCCATCGCTGAGCCCCTCCCGCCCCGGGGCTCCGCCACAGCTCGAGGAGGAAGGCCCGATGGAGGAGGAGGCGGCGGCCCAGCCCATGGCGGCGCCGAAGGGGAGGCGCGGCCTGGCTCACGGGCCCAGCCCCGGGGAGCAGCCGGGCCCTGTCGCGGGCCCGGACTTCGAGAGCGAGGACGAGGGCGAGGAGTTTGACGACTGGGAGGACGACTATGACTATCCGGAAGAGGAGCCGCTGAGCGGCGCGGGCTACAGGGTGTCCGCCGCGCTGGAAGAAGCCAACAAGATGTTCCTGCGGACGTCCCGCGCGAGGGAGGCAGCCCTGGACGGCGGGTTCCAGATGCATTACGAGAAGACCCCGTTCGACCAGTTGGCTTTTATTGAAGAGCTCTTTTCACTGATGGTGGTCAACCGTCTGACCGAAGAACTCGGTTGTGATGAGATCATTGATCGAGAGTAGCTAAGTGCTGATGGAAGAGGAGGGAACGACTCGAGGAGAGACTCATCCCGCTGTCTTTTGGGTTCATTTCCAATAGTCCTGTGCCAATGAAACACTTGATCTTCAAAAGAAAACTTGGTTTTTGTTTTTTCAGAATACAAGACCCTAGGACAGTGACTGCACAGTTGTGAAAAAGAATCACGAAAGAAAAAAAAAAAAGGATCTTAAGACTGTTGACATCTGTTTTCCAAGAATGTCCTGAAACACCTATGGCTTTGACTTTGTTATCGATCGAGATCATTTCCCTTCCGTAGGGGAAGATAATCTTTCCACATTTGTCTCGCTGTAAAGATGGTTTTGCAAGAGTAAATCATGTCCAAGACGAACTGCCAATACAATAGCCCGCTGATGCTAATCATATAATGACGGAAAAAATTACATCCACAAGAGATCTTTGAGTTATTTGGACTGAACACCTGCTGAGAAAACTTTCAGAATTCTACTTTGTGATCTATCCAAGTCATAGTTATCAAAGGCTAAATTTTGCAATGTAAGACAAATTGAGTAATCTTTATTATCCCAGAAGGATGAGTAAACTAATATATTTATTCCATGAGCTATATCTTAAAATGTGTTTCCAAGAGCATTTGAAATTTTGTACATGTATCTTGATAATTTGTAAGGTTACTGTCATCTATAATTCAGGAAAATCCATTGTCATGACTCTTTTTAAAAGTTAAAAATTAAGATGTCTTTTTAAAAGACTTCAGATTTAGACATTACAATGTATGTGAAAATACAAAGAAGACAAACTATTTCTAATACCCTTACCTCATAGGGAAATTCTGTTTTGCTTGCTATATGTTTTTCATTTACCTTGACAGGTGAAAGACTGGTTGAATTTCATATTGTTACAACGTTAGTGAAAATTGTTAAGAAAAAGCCCTATATATTAAAAAGACTGAGCAATTATACTGTCAACTTAGAAGGTTTTAAAGCTTCTCAGAAATCCACCTCAGTATCTGAAATTTTCCTCTGTCTCCTCCTCTAATTAAACTTGTTCCTTATGCACCAGCATTGGAGATAATAAAATTTCTTGTTATGTGTATTTTGTTTGGTTAATAGTATTGCATGCATACTTTGTATACTACTTTTCATTGTATGTATCACTTCATCCACTTTCTGATTTTACACAAACAATATTTATAGGGGGAGATGATCCATCTTCAAGTACCTGATTTACAAATTAATTTCTAGGAGTTAAACTGAGTAAATTAGCCCGGCGTGGTGGCACATGCTTGTAATCCCAGTACTTGGGAGGTGGAGACCAGAGAATCCGGGTTCTCGCGGCCAGCCTCAGCTACTTAGTGAAGCCCTCCACAACTTCGTGAGACCCGGTTTCAATAAAGGATAAAAAATAGGGCCGGGGGTGTAGCTTGGAGGTAGAACGCCTCTGGGCTCAATCCCTGGTACCGCAAAAAAAAAAAAAAAAAAAAAAAAAAACTGAGTAAATTAAGTATTGCCAACCTAAGGAAACCTTGTCTATCAATGGGCATGTTGTGGTTATTCAGATGCTGAAGTTCAGCGGGGTGTGGTGGTGCACGCCTATAATCCCAGTACTTGGGAGGGTGAGAGGAGGATTGCAGGTTTGAGGCCAGCCTCAACAATTTACTGAGACCCTGTTTCAAAATAAAATAGGGGTGGTGCTGTAGCTCAGGTAGAATGCCCCTAGGTTCAATCTTCAGTACCACAAAACAAAACAAAAATGCTAAAGTTCCAAGAGAGTAATAGTTACATCAGAAGGCTATGCCAAGCAAAATGAGTATATTAGTAGGACTTGTGATCAATAAAAGGATTCCACAAAAGTTCCCACTCTGCGCTGGCAGTAATGGACAGATCTAATACAGTAGGACAACTCAGATCCTTGTTTATTTTACAGTCATTCTGTATGGGGGTTGGGGAAGTCCTGTAAAATATAGGATTTTGATAAAGTAATAAAATCAAATGCTAGCTTGGTTGGCAGGGGGAGGAAAGATTAGACAGAATTGGTAAAATGTTGGTATTTATTTTTACTGCTCCCCCATACCTCAGGTCTTGCATTGCTTTCTTATATAGCTTGTAGCAGCAGTCAGATGAGTCTGGGTAAACAGTTGTGTGTGCAGTGTTACAACAGTACTTGTGTTAATTTACAAAAGAATGCCAATGTGCATGAAACTGGCCAGTTGTATTTCCCTCCAAAGATGACAGAAAAGAGGCTCCAACGACACTGCCACACTGTCACTGCAGTCTATTAACCCTGAGAAGTGTGATTCTGTTTCTAGGATTGAGTTGGGAGCAAGGGGAGGGGGAGAACACTCCCTGTTGCATTTGAAGGTTCATCTTGGGGAGAAAGACCTGGGCTCTACAACTAACTAGTTTGTTGCTCCTAAAAATAGGCAGAAGAGTCAGTGCAGTGACACATGCTTATAATCCCAACTACGAGGGAGACAGAGGCAGAAGGATTGCAAGTTTGAGGCCAGCCTGAGCAACTTAGACCTTGTCTCAAAAAATAAAAAGGGTTGGGAATGTTACTCAGTGGTAGAGCATTCCTGGGTTCCATCCTCAGGACCACAAGGAAAAAAAAATAAGCAGTAAACTGAGAGACCCCTGAGATTCATACTTGTTCATATTTACTGAAGATAGGAAATAGTAACAATTTCTAACTTGCATTATTATGTTTTTAATAATAAGTTTTCACAGACTGGAACTAGACTACATGAGTCAAATTTGAGCTCCACTAATTACTGAAGTAACTGGGTAAATTACTTAATCTCTCTGGTTTGGGTCCTAAACTAAAAATAGGAATAATTGGATGTACCTTACAAATTGTGAGAATTAAATGCAGATATATATTTGTGTGGGTATATATATATTAAAGATTAGATAGATGATAGATAGATAGATAGATGATAGATAGATAGATAGATAGATAGATAAGCCGGGTGTAGTGGCGCACACTTGTAATCCCAGTACTTGGGAGGCTGAGACCGGAGGATCTGGGTTTGCGGCCAGCCTCAGCTACTTAGGCCCTCCGCAACTTAGTGAGACCCTGTTTCAAAATAAAGAATAAAAAATAGGGCTGGGGTTGGAGCTCGGAGGTAGAAAGCCCCTGGGTTCAATCCCCAGTACTGTACACACACAAAAAAATAGATGATAGATATAGATAGATATATATATGGAATTAAGGAAGTTCTAGGAGAGTTCTGATTTGGGGAGTGGGAGGGGATGGGGTGGGGATAGAGGATTTAGAGAAGTTCATGAGTACAGAGAGTGACTGGGGGGATCTGTTTTCCAGGTCTGTCCATATGTATTATGGTTCCTTAGATCAACTGTCCCTCATTGACCCACAGGTCTATTTTTTTTTTTGGCTCATGCTTAATAATTTTAATTTCTTAGAGACCAACATCTCAATCCAGAGATACCAGTTAAAAACCCAGGTTTTCACCTTTATTTTTTGTACTGGAGATTGAACCCAGGGGTGTTCTACCATGGAGCTACACCGCCCCCAGCCCTTTTAATTTTTTTGTTTTGAATCAGGATCTTGCTAAATTGCTGTGGTTGGCCTCTAACCTGCTGTCCTTCTATCTCAGCCTCCCCAGTATTGGGATTACAGACATGCGCCCCCACACGTGGCTTCACCTGTTTCTTAAGTGGGGGATCTGGCAGCCCTTGACTGTGTAGCAAAATGCATCTGATTCACCTTTAGAGAGGGGAGGTATTCTGTTTTCCAGGCTCCCCGGTGTTGTCTCCCCTGTACAGTGGCAAGTTATACTCACCACTTACCACTGAGCTTGCACCATTGTTTTTCATGTACCTGAACAATTTGCATTGCCTGGGTGAATTCTAGGTATTTGAAGTTGTCTCTCCCCTTGAAGACTGGATGATGTATATCCATTTTCTATTTTATCTTTTTAAAAATCTCTTTATTACCCTTCTCAGTTTAATAGCTGTTAGAGTTGGTGACAGTTGTAGAAATGAGTAGAGATTAGTGGGTGTGGGAAGCTAATGAGACTGACATTTTTGTGTAAGGCCCTAAATATGCCTCTTTTGTTCATGATTTCACTTTCCTCATTTTCATTTCTTATGGTCATCTGCAGCCTGATAATATTAAATGGAGAATTCCAGAAATAAATAAATTTTATTGCACACCACTCTCATTAGCATGATGAATTCTCATGCTGTGCTGCTCCATCCCACACAGGATGTGAATCATCCATTATGTCTGTCCACGCTATATATACTACTAACTTAATAGTCCTTTCAGTTACCAGATCAACTGTCATGGTATCTCAGGGCAAGTCACTCTTACTTTACTTAATGCCACAAAACACAGAGTAGTGATGCTGGCAATTGGGGTATGATAAAGAGAAGCTGGAAAGTACTTCCTTTAAGTGAAAAAGTGAAAGTTCTCAACAAGGAAAGAAAAAAGTCCTATGCTGAGGTTGCTAAGATCTGCAGAAAAAACAAAATATAGGATATATGGGGTTTGGTACTATCCATGGTTTCAGGAATCCACTAGGGATTTGGAACATATCCCCCATGGATAAGGGGGAGCTACTGTATTAAACTATGTCAAGAAAGTCTGTTGCTTGATGTGGGGGGGAATGGGGATTTAACCTAGGGGTGTTCTACCACTGAGCTACACCTCCAGCCCACTATTTATTATTATCATCATCATCATCATTATCATTATTATTCTTTGTTTTGAAACAGACTTGCTAAGATGCTGCATGCTGGCCTTGATCCTGTGATCTTTCTGTCTCATCCTCCCAAGAACTGGGATTACAGGTGTGTGCCACTGCACCCAGCTTGCTGCTTGAATTTTAAAACAAGGAATATATAAAACTATAGCCTTTCCAAAGTTATTTTCTTAGGCCAGGTGTGGTGGTGCACACTTGTAATCCCAGTACATGCTTGGCTGAGACAGGAGGATCTCAGGTTCCCAGCCAACCTCAACTACTTAGTGAAGCCCTCCACAACTTAGTGAGACCCTGTTTCAAAATAAAGAATAAAAAAAAAAATAGGGCTGGGGTGTAGCTCGGATGTAGAATGCCCCTGGGTTCGATCCCTAGTATTTCAAAATAATTTATTTTCTTACCCCCAAAATATGGTAATTTTTGAACATTACATGTTTAGTGTAATTTTAATTTCTGCCTCTGGGGGTCTAGAAAACATTTTCCGGGAGTAAATGGTCATATTCTTAATGTTCTCAGTAATTAAAGATAAATGTGACTACCCAACCAATAGGTGCTGTCATCTATGAATATATCCATAAACTTGAACCTGTTTATGTTTTCAGCTCAAAATATAGCTTAGAAGTTAAGGGGAGAGGAAGGCATTGGTATTTCTTTGAATTTATCTTAGAACTTCCAGGGGTAGCTTTAAGAATTTAATTAATAAATCCTTTTCTCATGCTGCACTTATAAGGTCTCTTTGCTGCTTTTACCCTTTCACATTTTAGTTGGGATATATAAAGTTTCTTGAATTGAAGCATCCATGGTAGCACATCTCTTCCGCTTCCTCCCGCAGTGCCCCCCAGGCCTGCAGAATAACTCAGCTCCTGAGTCTAAGATCATTGACATCCTAATGTTGGTCTCCACTCTAGCTGTAGGCTCAATACAACCTCACTTCATGCTACGAGTGCAGAAAAGATTTGAGTTATTCTCAAAGGCATTTCATTACTATAGCTACTGGTAGTGGAGGCTACCCATGCCGTGTCACTACCTCTGTTTTGACTGAAAGATTATGAGCATGTAGTAATGCCACCTCTACGTGCTGGTTTGAAGAGGTAGTAGAGGGAAAATAGAGGCTGAGAATAAACTATGCCCATAACATGTTCCAGAACCCTATTCTTCATAAATTCCCCATTCACTTCATAATCCGCATGCAAAAGGCCATTTTATGTAAGATTATCATTAGAGTTTACACGTAAGGCTGTCCTTTGTTTTTTTTTTGTTGTTGTTTGTTTGGTACTGGGGATTGAACCCAGGGGCATTATTCTACCTCTGATTTACACCTCAAGCCCATTTTTATTGTTTATTTTGTTTTTTTTCTTTTTTATGTTTTTATTGGTGCATTGTAG
Source organism: Glis glis (assembly GCA_004027185.1). Classification (NCBI taxonomy): domain Eukaryota; kingdom Metazoa; phylum Chordata; class Mammalia; order Rodentia; family Gliridae; genus Glis; species Glis glis. Next base: position 2,160 of record PVJS01000150.1, on the reverse strand, counting down.
TCTCACATCACAATGAGTATCAGTTTGGTGTTAACATACATGCACACAGCTCTTGGTGTCCCTCCCCCCCGCCTCCCCCCACATGTAGCACTGAGAATGATGTTGGTATAATCTCATATATACACATTGTTTATGACAGTAATTCCATAGATTCACTTCTTTCTTACCCTTCCCCTTCCCTTGTACCCCTTCCCTTGCCCCACTGAGGGTTCTCCGTTGTCATTGGAGTCCCTTTTGTGTCCCCACTACTCCCTAGGTTGCGCATATTAATGAAAACACAAGTCCCTTTATTGTTTATTTTGAAACAGAGTCTCACTAAGTTGCTGAGGATATTGCTAAGTTGCTGATGTTGGCCTTGAACCTATGATCCTCCTGTCTCAGCCTCCCAAGTACTGGGATGATAGGCGTGCACCTCCATGCCTGGCCTACTCTTCCTTCTTTATAAAACTTTGAGGTAATTCAAGAGCTCCTAAACTCAGATCTCATGACTAAAAGCATTCATTATCTATGGTACCATATACATGAGTGAAAACTAAAACTAAATTTCACATCTACAAATCTCTTGAAGTCAAATCATGTGAGTGACTGAATAAATGTTTCATCTTCCACCCTAAGGTGTTGCATCTCCCAAGTACAGCCCCAAATATTATGCTGTCATTATACCAGTGTATCACTGTCACTATACCAAAATGTATTACCTCTCTTGGACCAGACTAGATAAAAATCTATTTTGCATTGTTTCGTATTAAGCATTTTCCTCTAAAGTGTTTTATACTACTGCATAAGCAATGTATTTCATTCTGTTTTTGTATGTAGAAATTAAAGCAGCTCTCAAAACCTGTTACTGACAATTTTATAATTTTATATATTATGTGCTCCCAGTTAAGTAGTGAGGATATATATAAAAAAAAGTCTCTGAGGAGCACATTTGAGTAAGTAATAATAATAGGAACCATGTGGCTGGCACTGTGCTAAGTGGTTTATATCCATTATGTCATTTAATCCTCTAAATAGCCCTATGAGACACTCACTGTTAAATGCATCTTCTCAGGAGCCTTTGAATAGGTACTGTGATCCTCAGTTCACTGGCGAGGAAGACTGAAGTTCACAGTGGCAGGGTCACTTGCTAAAAGTGACAAAGCCATGACTCTACCCACTCTGTGACCTCAGAGGCTCTTAGGGTTTTATCATTACCAGTGCACAGTAAGCCTTCCAGAGCCCGGCACGGGGCGCACACTTGTCATCGCAGTACTTGGGAGGCTGAGACAGGAGGATCACGGCCAGCCTCAGCTACTTAGTGAGGCCTCCGCAACTTAGTGAGACCCTGTTTCAAAATAAAGAATAAAGAATAGGGCTGGGGGTGTAGCTCGGAGGTAGGATGCCCCTGGGTTCAATCCCCAGTACCACAAAAAAAAAAAAAAGCCTTCCAGGAGTCCTTGATCAACAGCACTCCATACAGTAAAACCTTAAATATTAAGAGCCTTCAATCACTACATATTAAACACAGAGAAAAATCAGACTCCAGATCACATAAATACATAAATAACCTGATAGAGGGAACTTCGTTTAAAAAATTGGAAAGTTAAAATAGTACCCTGGTTTAGATATGTATTAGCCCAATGCCCGTATATCTTTTACATTTTCTTCAACCATGTTATTATATGAGAAATGAGGTTCACAATAAAAACTCGGGCACACTGTAGGATCATAAATCATTGAAGGAGAAAAATTATGTTCATACAATAACAGTTTAGAAAGCCTTTCAACCACAAGAGTTGGAAGAAAATGTTTTCTGCTTAAATTTCAGTGAGCTACAACATTAACCCCAACATGATCGTTCCCCTTTGTCCTTCATCTGCACCCCAGTCCAACACATACTCCAGTAGTTCTGATGTGGAATTCCTTTCCCTTTGGAGAGGACTGACTGGCAGAGACTAATCGATCAAATGAAGGATATTAGCAAATGGTACTTACTGTGTTCTTTGAACCTTAGTTCCTTTTTTTTGTGGTACTGGGGATTCAACCCATGGACATTTTACTTCTGAGTTACACTTCCACATCCCCCCTTTTTTGTTGTTGTTTGGAAAAAAAGGTCTCACTAGGTTGCTGAAAGTCTCACTATATTGCTGAGGCTGGTCTCAAACCTGCAATCCTCCCGTC